>NDGN011473688.1:0-12002 GCA_002564285.1 Tympanoctomys barrerae
GAGCTGGACACACACACACACACACACACACACACACACAAATAAATAAATAAATAAAAATATCAGAGGAAACAAAATTCTCCTCACAGGCAACAGAAAGTGCAAAGGTGCTGAGGCAAGAACAAGTTGAGAATAGATACCGTAGAGTGCTTTTAGTTTCAAAGTGTGGAAAGTGGCTTGTGGTCTGACTGGCAGGCCATAATTACACAGGAATGTGGTGGGAGAGAGTGAAGGAAAAGAATCCACAAAAGAGTTTGGGTCCAGGTCATACTGAGACTTGGAGGTCATGGTCAGAGACTTTCAGTTTCATTCTAGCCTAAGAGGCGTAGGAGGGCTTGATGGATGTTAATATGAGGGAGTATTTATTGTGCTTCTAATTGAACTTTACCTTTCATCTCTGTCACTCATGGAAAGTTATCTTTTTGTAAGACAAAGATGTATCCTAACAGCCCTGGACTCCACCTCTTCCCATGAACTCTTCCAGCAGGTTTTCCTGGCCTGGGACCAGCCTGGCAGCATCTTCCCGCAGCCTTGCTGCGCACCCCACATTTGCAGCTGCAGAGCTTGTCTGACTGGCAGTGTGGTGTTACCCAGTACAACATGTCAAAGCCAGCATTACCATCTGGTGGGAATCAGCGCTGACCACTGGGCGACAGGAGCTGCTGCACAAACACCTGTCCTTTCCTCCCCCTGAACAATCAGTTATGATCTGACTTTCGTGATACACCTTTGAAACCCTAGTGGGATGGAGCACCAGTCTCTTGTGCATTATCCTGCTCTATAATTCCTACTTGTATTTTTAGTTCCCTGTACCCAGGTTCACTCTTATCTTTTTTTCTTCAGTACTGGAGATTAAGCCCAGGGCCTTGACACTGAGCTATATCCCTAGCCTTTTTTTAAATTTTGAGATAGGGTCTTTTTGCATCATTAAGTTGGCCACGCTGAGCTCAGACTTGTGTTCCTAACGCCTCAGCCTCCAGCGTTCTTTGATCACGTGTATGTGCCATCACATCTTAGACCTTCCTATCTAATGTTTCTTCTACCTGGGATCAAAATCCTAAATAAACTCCTTGTGTATTTAGCAGGCACCAAACTTAAGGTAATATAGGGTAAGATAATGTGATCATCCTCTTTTTTTACAGATGAAGAAGAGGCCAAATAAGTCAACTCAGGTCACATTAGATTCCCGATACCATGGCCACAGGCACTCTGCTATGCTCCCTCACAATCAGAATCTGGCAAGTGGCAGTGTCTTAAATTTGGTGGACAATTTGGGGGACAGAGAAATCTGCAGGAAGCCAGTGAAAGTATAAGAACTGGCAAGCATAAACAGTGCATGCAGGGCAGCCCAGCTGGCTGGGACATGGGGAAGGGTCCCTGAGCTAAAGTGAGGATCAGCACTAGCCAAGGACTGAAGAAGAAGGTGGGCTCTGCAGCCGGGAGAGCGTGATGTGGGTCACAGGCAAGCTGTGCTTCGAGCAGGCACTGGTGCCCAACTCCTTCTGCGCTGTCCTAACTGGCAGCCCGTGAGCAGCAGGATGAACATCAGAGCCAACCTACAGGAGGCAAGTGAAGAGGACTGCTTTCTAGGAACATGGGTGAGTGCAGGGCAATTAGCATCAGCTATCTAGATGTAAAGATATGGACAAATTGATAAGAAAACAAAAGTCTTACCGCCTAGTAATGATAGCTCCCTGACTCAGTGCTGCTTTCTGTGTTTTACATCTGTCATTTTTCTAGCAATGCCCTGACGTAGATGCAAGGATTATCCATATTTTAACCATCAAGATTACAGCCACAAGTTCAGCAAGTACTACACAGTCGATGAATGCTAGCACCAAGGCTTAGCTTAGTCTGCACAACACCAGAGCCGCTCCTTTCTTCATAGCCACTTTTCTAGAATACCTGAGTGAAGACTGGTTTGGGAGGCCATTAGACACCCTGTAGCAGGACAGTGTGGGCATCACCATCCCAGTGCCAGCCTGTATGTTGAAATAATTCTACGAAACAATCAGGAGGCTATTTCAATGGTACAGTGGAAAATGAAATGGAACAAAGCCAAGGAGATAAACTGTGAGTGGTGATGACACGCCAGGATCTGATGCAAACAAGGAGAGGCAGAAAGAGCCTATGAGTCTGGAGTACCAAGTAAGGCCAAGGGCAGGGCTGGGGGAGACTCTGCCACTCTAGTTTGGTGAACAGTGATGGAGCTACTCATAGAAACTGGGACGTGAATAAGAGCCAAAGGGAAACAGTAAGGTCAGTTTAGGCCACAGAGACCTTTTATGGCAAGCAGATCCCAAAATACTGAGTGGATGTAGTTAGGCTCAGAAATGAGATGAGATCTGAGACCTGCATGTACAACTGTCCTTTGGAGAGTCCCCATATTAGTCAGCTTTCCATCACTGTGGTCAAGTACCTGAAATAATCAACTTGTAAGAAGAAAAATTTATTTTGGCTCCTGCTCTAGAGCCTCCTTGACCCCTTGGTCCTGCTGCTTGAGCCTGTGGTGAGGGAGAACATGACCAGGGGTGTGCATACTGTGGCAAAGATGCCCACCTTGTGGCAGCCAGGAAGCCAAGGGAATGAGAAGGGGCTGGCATCCCAATATGGTTTTCATCCACTTGTCCCTAGGAACCCAACTCCCTCCAAGAGGCCACATTCTTAAAGACCCCACCTCCTCCCAAGAGCTCCACAGGCTGGTGACCATACTTTGACAGAGGAGCCTTAAAGACCCAAGTCCTAACAGCCTAATAGGTCCCACGGGTTAGGGCCCAGGGAGCCAGTCCACTCCTGTGATGGGCGGGACTCTCCCACGTGTTGCCTACCTGCTCTCTGCCCCGGATTCAGTCAGAAGCCTGTGTGGGCTTTGATCCTACTCTGTCATTTGCAAAAAGAAATTCATATTACCTGTCGTGCTCAGTTTGGATTCAAAGCTATTTAATGCTAGGGACTATATCTTAAGCTTCTTTTTCTTCTATACCCAATGGTATTAAGTAGGTTGTTAGTACAATACCCTATTGGGCTTTTCATTTTTGTAGGAATAAATTCCAAACTGCACTACAGATCACTCTCCTTCAGTTCAAGGCCATTCAGAGCAGAAATGTCTAAACGCAAACCATTCACTCAAAGTGCCTCCATTTCCACCTCTTAAACCCTAGATTTTGTCAGACCTTCCTTGGCATCCCACCCTCAGTTGCTGTTACAATCAACATTTGAGTCCTCCACCTTCCTCCTCTGATTGCTGGCCGCAGGCAGTTGAGACATAACAGCTTTGCAATTAAATTCTCCCCTCCAGCCAAACTGACCCCAAACTGTACTTATGAAATTGTTCAAGTTTATTGATTTTGTTGTTTATGTTTCTCCATTTTCTGTGGGCGCAGGGGCCCATCGCAGGCCAGGCTGCCTTTCTGTGCTCCGGAAGGGCTCTCCTCAGGGCTTGGAAGCCTCTCTGCCCAGCCAGGAGCTTAGCCTTTTGTCCTGCACATCTGCGGGCTGCTTTGTCCAGCTTAGCAGGCCTGTCATTGCCTGTGGGCAGTTCAGGACCTGCGCTGCCTGGAGGAGCAGCCAGGCAAGGCTGCAAAATGCTTTGGCCCTCCCCCAGCCCCCAGGACCTTGTCTCGGCCTCCCAGCGCTGCCCTCTCTGTGGCTCCAGCCACCATTTGGCACAGTGTGAGCAGGTGCTATGGCAACATGGGGGGCCACCCCCGGCTGAGCTGGGCAGGGTTCCACCATGACCAAAGCATAGCACTCGCTTCTGCAGAACAGCTGCGCTGGTGGGAAAGGTAGGTAGGTAAGCACATGCAATGTGGCAAGTTCAGTCTTTGTTAAGAACAGCGTGGTTGCTTAGATGTTCAGGTGAGATCTCATGGGTGGGACTGGCTTACTCACCCATCAGGCTGCTAGGCCCGCTGCTTTGTGGTTGGGGGCATGACATTTTTAAGGGCCCATGAAAATGTTTTTTCTTTTTATTAGGAAAACATGTGAATATAATGTCAATAAATATGCAACAATGAATTCAGGCCCTACTGTTTACATCCTTATAGAAGCATAGTTGAAAAATATGATTTTTATTTTTATCATTTATTTGTTTATTTAATTTTATGTATCTGATACAGGGTGTCACTACACAGATTGGACTTGCAATGATCCTCCTGTTTTCAGCCTCCCCAGCACTGGGATTACAGGCATGTGCCACCACACCTGGTCTCAGGGACCAGCTCAGTGTAAGTGGGGGTGGGGCCAGTGCATGCAGAATGTGGTGCATGGAATTGAGCCTTGGTCCCTGTGTTTGCCTAATCAGGCACTTAATCCACTGACCTGTCTCTTGATAGCTCTGATCTTTTAATTTATTTTGAAAAATAGGCTCTATAAGACCATTATTGCCAGTAAAAGTCATATAATATGACCCTGCCTTGGTAAGATAAGTTCTGCAGAGTAGAAAATATCCAGGTAAGGTAGGATGGGCAGAGCAGACTTTCTAGGAGAGAGACCAACAAGTGCATTATCAAAAATCCCAACATCTCAGTGATGGTAAATAACAGCCTGGAGCCAGGGAATAGTAAAAAATATTGATAAAGGTGTAGGCATGAGTGTGATAGGGTCTTAGCAGCTACATTGAGAACCTGAATTAGTTCTCCAGTTCTGTTTCCCATTGCTCTCACTTAACCCACCACACTAAAGCAAAGCTTACCAACCCTATACTCCATTCTGTGCCAACTAACACTCTCCTTAAAATATGATCCAAGTAACTACTATGTGCCAGTTATGACTGCCCATGAGGCATCCTCTGACACCTCCTATGCAAACAGCAAAGGTTTGGGTCAGCGAAGTAAGTCAGTGGATTAAAGCACCTGCAAGCAGGTGCATGGGGCCGGGGGTTCAATCCCAGGGCCTGCCATGCCAGCCCTGTCCTTGGGGCACACTGAGACCGCAATTGAGACTGGGCATAGTGGCAGGATCCTATAATCCAGCTCTTGGAAGGCTGTAAACAGGCAGATCACTATGACTCCAATCTAGTAGTAAGACCCTGAACACCCTGTAGACCCTTCCCTAAAATACAAAAAAAACAAAAACAAAAACAAAAACAAAACGGCAATGGCTTAAACAAAGGAGCACATTTCCAAAGACAGGTAAGGGAAGACACTGAGAAGTAGAAAGGCTAGAGTCTCCATTACACCACCCATCTGCCTACAACAGCCAAAAGCCTCTTGGAAAGGTTGGTATATAGCCACCAGATGCTTTTCTCCTTCTGTTTACAAAGTGCCCAGAGGTCTGCTCAATCAATGAGCACTTTTGAAGTAAAAGCAGAGTGAAAGAACAGGGGGAAAAAAGCTCATTATGCAGGAATATGAGAGCCTCCCCCACCTCCTAATGCGTGTGTCATTTAAATACACTTGTGAGAGGTGTTCATTATTTCCCCCATTATTTAAAAATATGCTTCAAAGGCCCCTCAAGCAGCAGTGTGCCATCACTCTGTTTAAACATATGATTTGCTAAATCACCACCCTTGCAGCCCTGGAGCTCCGGGCAGGGGTTACATTGTTTTGAAGCAGACACAACTTGGGGTCACCCTGGCACTGAGGATTCTGTCACCACTTCCCACCCCATCCTGATAGCTATGCTTTGATAGACAAGGTCAGAAAGAGGACCAAGTAGCTCCTGAGGCTGGCTGATGGCCCGCGAACTTACTGTTCCAGATGCCAGCCAGTGCCCAGTGAGGGCACAGCCCATGTTTGTGAGGGATTCTGGAAGACAAAACCTGCTCACCCTGCGTGGGAGTTGGAGGGGGCCCTCAGAAGGCTCCAGCCCCAGACTTCCAGGAACAGCTCTTTGTACGAAAGCTTATTTACAAGAAGGGGGATTGTAGAAAAAGATGCATTAAGCGCTGACCATAAGCATTAGCAACAAATACTTTTAAGCATTCATCCTTCCTGAGCACACCCACGTGCTTATTTACAGTTTAAATTCTAGGCTAAAAATGCTTATGACAAGCCACTGATTATAGAAAATCAAACTCTGAGGCATTCATTGATTTGAGAAGAAAATAAGAATAATGGGAGAAAGATTTCAAACTTTAAAAAATCAATGTATGTAAATTTATCAAGAAGATATCTGCTACATAAGGAGACACGTCTCTCCTTTCTCCCGCTTTTGCTGTAGTGACTATCAGCTCTTTTCTGCTGACTGTCCTCTCTGGGCCCCTCACACCAGTCGACACACCACGTGTCCACATGACTACTTTACAGACAGGTAAAATGCGTTAAGAAAGCAAGGATGAACCTACAGAAAATATGCCCAGAGGCCCCCAGGCACTGCATTTCTCTCTCTATGGGACGACTTAGCAATCTAGGTAGTGGCGACTATGTTGATAGGAGAGGACTACCACTGCAAGACCACAGTCAGGCCTCCTGAAACTCGCCTTTCAGAACTTCATTCAGCCCATGGAATTACAAATTCACAGCAAGCAGCCTCAGTTATTCCCTTTCCTTAATCTCCATTCATGGTTGTTTACCATTAATTCTAAGCTAGTATCTTTGCTAATTTCTTATGTTCACTCCTGAAATCGGCAGCAGGCTTATTCAGATCTTCTGCTACCCTTCATTCCCAACCTTTAGTTTGTTCAATTTCCCATCACACTGTGGCAGACAAATCACAGAGCGGTTCATGCTGAACTATCCCATCCCTAGGCATTTCTTTCCGATCATTCCTTCTCCGCCTGTGTCTCCTCTCTGCTGTTGAAGAGGCCCCACCTCTGAGCACCACTTCAAATAAGACACAGAAGAAAAGCCCTGGTGGTAAGCACAGTTCAGCACACATTCAGGATTTAAGGGGAAATATTTCTTCTGACCTAGTTTGTACTGAGCTGTACCCCCAAAGCCTCGTGAACTCATAGGTGGGACTTTTGGAGGTGGCTGGGTCTAGGATGTGTGAGGCCAGGATCAAGGACGTGATGTTGGCATTTAAGGAATGTCATTTGTATTAACGGTGTTAATGCTGGAATTAAGGGTGCCTACCTTGGAAAGAATATAAAGGACAGAAGGACAGCTGTCACATGTTCCTTGCTGCTTGCTGCCTTCTGCCTGCCCTGCTTTACCATGGCCTCTTCTTCCTCTGTGATGTCTTTTTGCCACGCCACCTGCCTTAGAGCCCACTGTGGACTGGCTCCCCTATTCACTGAGAACAGAAATCAGCCTGTCCTTCAACTTTGGGGATGGAGTGTTTTGTCTCAACAAGGACACAAGTAACCAAGACCCTTTTCAAGGGAAGAATCTGGACAGCCCAGCACTGTTAACAACACAGATAGCTGGGCCTGGGTCTCAGAGGACAGTTAGCTCCTCAAGTGAATGCTTCTCCATCATCTCCAGGGCAGGTGGTGCTGGGCTTTCAATCTCTGTGGCCACATGGTAGATTTCCCAGGGCAGAAGATTCTGAATTGGAGGTGTACCTGTGTTTCCACTTTTCCCAGGATGGGAAAGGAAACATCTAGACATTGTGACAACTCTCAAGTGAGGTTTTCCAGCTCCCCTATCTGTTGAAGTTTGAGAGGTGTTAGAGTTCCTAGGTAGACGTCTGCCCAAGAGCTTCACCTGCTCATTGGCAGGGTTTTTGGAAGCTGGTTGGATTATGGGGCGTATGGCTGACTTGCTGTTGGGAGTGGGGTCTGGTTGGATGAGGTAGTCACTGGGCTTTAGCTAGGAGGAGGAGCTGGCCCTCTCCCCAGCTACTCCTATCACCCACATGGCTTCCCTGCCACCGTGCCCGAGCAGCTCCCATCCACCAGGCCCCTTCACCACAACATCATGCCTTGAGTCAGCAGCAAGGGACTGTGAACAGTGGCTGTCACATATCTGGTCTCAGTGATGAAGAAAGAAGTGTCTAAGACAAAATCTTGAAGACCAAGTTCATGTAGAAATAGAGCTCAAGGAAATAGTCTTTTAATATCTCTAAACCACTTGAAGAGGGGCAAAATGAATTTTTTAATGAAAATATTATGTTTTTACATGATAACCAATGTTCTCATTCGTGATTAGTAAATCATTCCATGCTTAAAGGAAAACTCTGGGTCTTTGTACATGATTTTTTAAAAGCCACCTTTCATCCTTACCTTCAGGAAAGAAAATCTCTCCCTACGCAAACTTCCTCTTGACAATACATTGCACTGGTCCTGAGTTTGGTTCCTAGCTTTGTACTAAGTCATGGTTGGCTAGGCTTCTCTCTCCTCTGGCCAATGTTTGTGTTCTTCTGTCAAATCAAGGGAGCTGGATGCAAGGTCCTCTGGGCCAGCTTTGACTCACACATGGCCATGACCTTGCAGGGGTTGCTGGAATTACCTCGTCAGAGTGCCTGAAGCTGCCAGCGAGCTGCGTGACCGGACAAAGAAGCGCAGCTCCAGAAGCTACCCCCAACCCACAATTAACCAGCTACAATGACACTCAAGAGAGGCCTGCAAATTATTGACTTCTGATTTTAGATCCCACCAGGGAATTTAAAACTCATAGTATGTTCTCCTCTAATAAAAGAAGAAAAGATCTGCTCCCCAGTTCATCAGCAGTCCTAGCATGTTTTATACAAATGCCCTTAGAACACCCACACTTTCACTCTTTGCCAAAACTGGCTGAGCTCCTGGCTGGGGCTAGGGATTGGAGGGAGAGTTACGAGTGCGGTTGAATGCTCTGGCATGCATGATGCCGAAGCAGCTCTGGGTATCAGTAACATGTAATGACAGCCTCCCATCTGTTCTCTGGAACTCTTTGCCGGAGCCTTCATCGAGCTGGAAATCTGGAAGCAGATGAATGCGGGGGGCTGTTCAAAAGCCACACATGAGCTTTAAAGTACCTGCAGAAAGGGATCCAGCACTGGCAGGCAGCGGGGAGGCTGGCCAGCTGCAAAGCTTGGGGAATAAGGCCTGGGGCCAGGGGCAAAAAGAAAGGTCAGGCTGAGGAGGGCCTCTAGCAACACTGCATGAAGCCCTCTGCTTTGGAATGGAGCCTTGAGCATTTCTTGCAGTGAATTGTCAACCCAGAAAGAAACAGCTGTTCCCTGAACTCCTTCCTTATGAGACCCTGGACTTTCCCAGGGTCCACTGCGGCAGATTCATTGGCCAGAAGTGGAACTGTGAGTCTGACACACGGTGCAATGTGCAGCTGCCCCGTGGGTGTCCTCTCCCAGCTTTGGGGAAAGAAGAGTTGGGCAGCGGAGAAGGGAGAAGGTCAGGGTTGAGGCATCTTCCACACCAAGTCTGGTGGTATTTGAGGATAAGCTAGAGCAGAAAAATGTCTGAGTCTCTTTAGAGGTTACAGAGCTAGAGCCACACGGGCCCCAGGGCTCCGAGGGAAACGCTGGTCATGGAAAGCAGACAAACAGAATGCAATTTACCAGCCATTTTCTACAGACTCTGCCAGCACCTATCACCTAGGACCTGGGAGCCCAGGGCTGCTAGCATTTGCCTCAGGCAACTGGTTAGCCAGAAAGAGAATGTATTAGCTCCTCAGTTTCCTCTGGTGAAACCTCCCCCTCAGGAGTAGGAAGGGGACATTTTCATGGATTTGATAAATGCTATTTGGACTCTAAGATCACAGGATTTACACAAAAGTGGAGGCAAGCAGGAGATTATGGAAGTTGTTGAGTTTGATACATGAAGGGAGCCACAGGCCGGAGGAGCACATCCAGGCTGCAGGGTTCCTGGCGTTCAGCCTCCCCAGTAGCTGAGCAAATTCATAGGCCTTCAAAGCAGCTCCTCTTGCCTCACAGAGGTTTTTTTGGCTACCCTTTCTCTAGCCATCTCTTTCTAGATCCCCCGAAAATTTAGATCCCAGGAATGGACCTTGAGGCTATCACTAACAAGCCCTCTGAAAACAAGAAGTCCTCATTTCATGATTTAACATTTTGTAGTGTACCCTGGATCCCAAGCACTCTTCCCCTGGGCATAGAAGGTCAGAGAGCTGACACATGCTAGTCAGAAGGAGATTTAGAGTATCTGATGTGAGGGCCCTATGGAACACACAGGGGACTTCGAGCAAGGAGCAATGGTGGAGATTAAGAGGAAAAGTACTGCTCTGGAGAGAGCTGCACCAGAGCTTGACCTGGTCAGGTCAGGCTTGGAGATGAGAAATCTCAGGTAACATCGCCAGGTGCTGAGGCTTTGTCTGGAACAAAAGGGCAGGGATGTCCTAGAAAATAGAGTGAGAGCAGGATGTCCTAACCTCTACTTTTCTTCTCAACCACTCGGAATAAACAATTGTTCCCACAAGTCCTCTGCGAACCACAACCAGTGACCTACAACTGAAAATGCCTGAAACCCATGCATAAGACAGTCACATGAGACCTAGAAGTGTGCTCCCTTTACCTGGAAGCACAAACATCATTTGGGATCTCGTTAGAATGCAGAAGCAGGGCCTGCTGTAGACTGACCCAATCAGAATACGTATTAACAAGGGTCAAGGATTCCTCTGCATGTTGCTGAGGTCTAAACTCAACATGTTCCCAAAATTCATGTGTTCAGCAGTGCAGCTTCCAAAATGAGATTGTATCGTGGGGGCAGTACCCTCGTGAGTGGGTTGATCCGCCCAAGAGTTCAGAGCTAAAGGAGCTGTTAGAAGCTGGGCCTGGATGGAAGAGGCTTATCCCTGGGCCCTTCAGAGAATACACCTCCACTCTGGCTCCCCTGCCTTTGGGCTGCCTCCTTGCTGTCATGAAATGAACAACGTTGCTCCTCCCAGGCCCTCTGCCATGACATTTCTGCCTAGAGCCAGCTGATCATCCAAGACCATGAGCCAAAATAAATCCTTGAAGACAATGAGCCAAAATAAATCTCTCTTGCTTTACATGCCAGGTATTCTGTCTCAATGGGAAAGGTGACTATTGATTAAGTTAAAGTTTGAGCATAAGAGGCCAGGGAGATGGCTCAGTAGAATAAGTGCTTCCCTGGCAAGCACAAGGGCCTGAGTTCAATCCCCAGTTCCAGGAAAAAAAAAAAAAAAGTTTGAGTCTAGAACAGGTTTCCAGACTACCCTGCCCTACAGGCTCCATACTGGTCTCCCTCCCTCCCAGCAAGGAGGAGAGAGCTGTCCACAACCAAAGCCTGAGCAGCTCTCAGAGCCATTGGCTGGCTGCAGGACACAGGGCTCCCAGGCTGGCCTCTGTCTCAATGGCCCCTCACTCCGCCTAGCTGGGCTGTCCCATTCTGGAAGCACTGCCTCCATGTTGTCTCCGCTCCCACAGGCTCAGACTCTGCACATGCCTGCCCTGTCAGATGCAGGGCTCACCAGAAGGTAAGAGCAGCCCTTTTTGGAGAATTAGCCTGGAATCTGAAGCAAAAAGGCTTAGGGTCAAAGTCGTGATTGTCATCTCTGCCCTGGTAGGTCACCTGAGGCAAGGCCACATTATGTGAGCCCAGTTACTGGATGCTATAATGACATGAGGCCCAGAAGCAGAAATTAGTAATGTTCAGTGGCTGAAAGCTGGGGCAGCAAAGGCAGAGGCTGAGGTGGGTGTGCAGTTGCACTACTTCATGGCTGAGCAGCACCGAGCAGGTTTCCGTACCTCTCTGCACCTCAATATCCGGCCTGTACAGTGGAAATGGTGCTCAGTGACTCATGCGTGCTGCACTCAGCAGGGTTGATTCAGTACTTGAAAGGCATTTTGAATACTTTCTAGAATATTATAGATGCTTTTTAAGTATTTCATATATATCATTTTATTTATACTATTTACATATATTACATATTTTAGTATTTTGCATTTATATTAATAATATATAGGATTTGTATGTATTATAGATATACATTGTATCCTATTTATACATATTATTTGTATAATAAATAATATAAAATACTATGTACAAATGCAATATATATATATATATATATATATATATGAGCAGGACTGGTCTAAAGCAAAATATCCAATAAATATTTATCTTATTGAAAGCCAAATTAGTTGTTCAGATAACCAGATATAAGCATTGGTCAAAAAATTAAAAAGGCAAGAGAAAAAAAAAA
>NDGN011473690.1:0-15109 GCA_002564285.1 Tympanoctomys barrerae
TCCTTCCTTCCTTCCTTCTTTCCTTCCTTCCTTCTGTGCTAAACTTTCACCCATGCAGTCAAAGGCACACAGAAGGGGTGATATGCCAGTAGGAACTAAAGAGAAAGATGGTGCAAGACAGCAAAGGAGCAAGAAAAGAGAGTCCATGTGTGCATACATATGTGTGTAGGAGGGAGGGAGGGAGAGAGAGAGGTGTGTGTGGGGGGGAGAGAGAGAGAGAGAGAAAGAGAGAGAGAGAGAGAGAGCGCTGGAGAGGCCTGGACAGCAGCACAGCAGCAGCACAGGGAGGGGCGAGCAGACAGCGTGGAGCTGTGTAGGGTGTCCATAAAACTTCCCATAATGAGTGCGCTCTGTGTGTGCTGTAGTCATAGACCAATATACATCAATTTAAAAAAAGAATTCAGAAAGGTGGGTACAATGAAAAGGAACAGAACACTTCAGCATGAAGAGAAGACCCCACAGAGACACGCATGCCTGGCACGGGAGACCACCAGCAGGCCTGGGCAGCCCTGCTGTGGCCATAGCCGTCCCCACTACAGCCCTGCCTGAGGGAGGAGCTTTGGCTCAGCTTGGAGGAGGAGTCTGAGCCAGCTGTTATGGCCCCATCACACCTTGTGTTCCAACAGAAGGCTTCATTTCTCACCCTCTGCCACCGCCCCCAGGGACCTTCGGTGCTGCACATGTTTTTAAAGGCTCGGATTAAATAAGTCAGCACTGATTTCTTCCTCTGCCCCAGCCACTGTGCTAGTTTTTGTCCTCACCACCTCCTGCAGCCTGTGGCCCTGCAGAGGCCCTACACAGCAAGGATGCAGCCTGCCCCAACTGGCCCAGTGGTGTAGACACTGCTCTATAAAAATCTTGCTTCCTTCTCTGAAAACCAGGAGAGCAGAGCTTTCAGAGTTTCTTGATGTGTTCAGACTATCACGTGGAACTTAATTGTATCTCAGCTTTGGAGCAAGTTGAAATGCTGAAATCAGCCCAGAAGCAGAGCAGGAGTGGACTACTGCTGAAGCCCTGGGGTGGAGGCTCCTGTTGCCCACCCATTCTCCTGCTGGGCATCTGCCCTCTGTGCTGTAATCCCAGTCCCTGGGCTGGCTTTGTTAGTGGCCTTGCTTCATCAGTGGGTGGAGCGCTATCTGCTGGTGGAGACCAAGGATGCTGCTTGGGGCTCTACAAGGCCCAGGATGCCCCACACCATACCCTGCCTCTGATGTCAACATCTGCTGTTGTGAAGCATCATTTAGTTCATTGGAGTTCATCATTCCAAGCAGATCTTTATGTCACATGAGTTCTCCCAAGAAAACATTGAATCCAGTCAGTGTCAGAATTGTCTTCTCTCCCTGATTTTGTGAAAACTTGGGCTCCAGAGCAGAGGGCAGAGATGAAGGCTGTTCTCCCTGGGTGCCTGCTTTGGAGGCTGCACCTCTTCTGCCTGGTCCTCCAGGCCTTCTGAGCTTAAGGGTTCTGTTTAAGGGCCCGGGTTATAGCTCAGTGGCATAAGTGCCTGCCTGACAAGCATAAGGTTCTGAGTTCAATCCCTAATACAACAGGGAGGGAGGGGAGAGAGAGAAAGAAAGAGAGAGAGAGAGAGAGAGAGAGAGAGAGAGAGAGAGATCCATCTACAGTTTTTGATCAGGCGCCTTCAAGCCTGAAAGGGCTTCCTGCTGCTCTGTCTGCCTCATGGCTGATACTCACTGTTGGGGTCTGCATGATCTGTACTTATGCAGAAGAGAAATCATTTCCAGGGCACAAGCTCCAGCGTGCACCTCAGTAGCCTCCTCCTCCCTGTGCAAGCCCTTCCCTCAGAACTGCAAGCATTCAATGCTTTGTGAACCCATACAAAACAGAAGCGTCCCACCATCCTTAAAGGCTTGTGTGAGGCCTCCAGGGACACAGGAAAAGTACCCTTCATCATTTTCTAACATAGTTTGACATCTGGGCTTGCGGGGCACTGGATGCTGACAGGGAAGAGGTGGGGACTGAGTACGAGTACCCGAGTTCTAGCAATTTCTGTAACAAACACAGAACTCACACTCACAACAGCAGGACCAGGCGCTCGCTACCAAAGGGGAGTGCAGAATCAGCCCCAGAGGAGCAGATCTAGTGCAGTTTTAATTTAGCATTCCCATTGCAGCATGGTAATGAGAACCTGTAAATGAACCTCTCTTGGTAAATGAAGCTCCACTCCTGAACAGTAACCAGGAAAAACCCTGAATAAGTAATGGGAGATTGATATCCCAGGTCCAGGCTCACAGAGTCTGCTGTCACTCCTGGCCTGTTTGAGAGACCTCATGCATTTTTAAGGGCTTATTGATACCGTGCTTTTCCAACACACCGGTGAACTTTAAAGATTAGACTGAGGTATGAAGGCAGGCATCAAGCTAGATGCAGTTCATGGCTTTTCTGAAATAAAGCTGGTCTGAGTAGAAGCCCAGAACCCTTGCCTGGCACTCCATGGGTGCAGGCTCATGCACAGGGAGGAATCAGGGATTTGGGCCACCCAGAATAAAGATGGATCCAGCTCCTGCCACAAGGCCTGGGGCAAGTCCTCACAGGGACCCTGGCTGAGGCTTGGACCTGCCCCGCCAGGAAGCAGGAAGAGCCCTCTCCACAGGCCCGAGCCACTCACATCACACCACAGAGGAGCCGAGTTAGCCTACAGCTGAGAAAATTCTAAACAGGAAGTAGGTTGTAAGAGGCTGGAGGTTGGAGACTGGAGTCCACACTCAAGGTTGACCCTCAGGGCCTGGCAGGCCTCTGACCCTGACAGCAGCAGGAAGTGAGCAAGGGCTTTCAACACAAGGGGCATAGCTCTTACTGGAACCGAGATGCTGCGTTTCTTTCCCTTAGAGACAGGAAGTGTGAGAACTTGGAGCCAACAAATGCCTCACCTTGAAAGATGGTGGTCCTTGTGGGCTTATCTCACCCTTGAGCCTACGCCTGGACCTTCATATTGTGTCGGCACACACAGCTTGGTGGGCCGTGCATAGGGTGTGTGTGTGTGTGTGTGTGTGTGTGTGTGTGCCTTCTGCCTGCTTTCCTTTAGTTGAGTTGTGTGTTATTTCTTGGACTTTTTCCATATTTACCTGTCCCATCCCTGAGGACACTTTCCTGCTGTCTCCCACTTGCCAAGTGTCTGATAAGTGATAGTTAGTGTGGGGAGTGTGAATTTGACACATAAGCCCACTGCGTCTTGCTGCGATCTCTTCGGCACTGAGGAGGCTCCACCAATCTGAGTGTCACACATTGGTATTTTGACAGGATATGAAGTGATTCTCTGTCACCTTGCTGAGCCTTGCTGGTAGTCAGTGGCAGCTCTGGAAGCTGCCTGCAGGGCACTCAGAGGGCCTATGTGGCCTCCCTCACTATTACTGGTCCATGGACGGAGATTAGAAGGCTGAGGCACAGGAGGGGACAGGGGAAAGGGATGTGGACGCCAAGCCTGCATTTCAGGCAAATGGGCACCCAAAAGTCCTGCTGTTCCTTCTGTGTCCAAAGAACTCTGCTGGACACCTAGAATCCCAGGGAAGCCCGTGGGAAGCTGGAACTGTCAAGGCTGCTTGGAGAGGTTTTGAGGTTTCTAGGAAGGAGCCAGGGTGAGTACCTGGATGTGCAGAGCAGGCCCGAACAGTAGGGCACAGCTTGGCTTGCTTGTGGGCCCCAGGCTCCTCTCCCCGAAGTCTGTCTGCGCTGGGGGTGCAGAGGAACTTCTGGTCCATAGGCCAAGCTCACGCCTATCTCTGGCTGCCACCTGCCCTCTCTCTGCCCAGGCTGCCACCGTGGGTTTTCTGCTGGCTGCTCTCTCTCACATCCTCTGGGAGGCCATCCCTTACGCTCTTCCCCAAAGCCCCCACTGTCAGTTTTCACCATCTCTACACACTATTTCTCTTCTTAAGATTTCTCATCGCCCCAAATTCTGCTGCTGGCTCATGCAGTGGCCTACTTTCCAGAAACAAAAGCTCGCTGATGGCGGGGTCTTGCTGGCTATCGCCTACCACCGTGTCCTCAGCTCCCTAAATGGGACGACATGTGTTCAGTGAATCTTGAGAAATATGAGCAAAGGAGCACAGGGAAGCAGTGATGCTGGGAGAGAAACTGGGCTTCCCCAGGAGGGGAGGAGCCCCTCCAGGAAGGGTGTGTGTGTGTGTGTGTGTGGCACAACCCACATGTGTGCTCCTGTGCACTCATGCATACATGCCTATGCACATATGTTCTAACACACTTATGCATGCACGTGTGTGTGACCATGTACACAAGCAGGTATCAAAGATCCTTGCAGTTGAGGCATCTTTTTCCCCAGTTCTCAGAGCTTCATTCACCGTAGCAATGTCAGAGTGAATTATAGTGGGATAGAAGAGAAGAGTGGGGAGGAGGCAAGACCCAAGGCCTGGGGTTCCAGCTAGCCCACAGAAGAAAGGGGAGAAGGAAAGGACATCAGGACATTATGGTTCAAGAAAAACTAGGGGCAAAGTCTTGGCATTTGGTGAGAGCTGCCATCTGGGTGGGTAACCTGGCGAGGGGGAGCAAGCTTCCTCAGGTCGTGAGGCTGGTGTGGCAGCAGAGATTTCCAGAGCCTAATTTTGATTCAAGAACCAACTTACAAGCCACGCGTACTTTGGAGAGGGAAACTGGTGCTGAAATGACAGCTGAGGATGAGCTGGCCAGGCTAGATGAGACTAGTGCTCAATGGCACAGAGGTCAGCTCCTCTGGCCAAGACTCCTTCAGGTGGGGCTCAAGATGCGCTGCACGCTGGGTGCCACCCCTCTCTCCACTCTTGCTCATGACACATGCTTGTGTCTCAGCTCAAAGCTCATAACTATTTCAGCTTGCTGGTGGATCAGCTAGTTGGTGACACTGCTGTTTCCAAGGCATCCATTACTGGAGAGGCTGAGGTGCAGGACTTTAGCCCTGGGCTTCCAAGAGTGCAACTGTGGACAACTCCAGGGCCAGTGTCCTGCTCTTGGCCAGGCCAGGCCACATGAGGCTGGCGGTGGAAGCCCTAAGTTGATCTAAGAGATTCCTGCAAGGGCATCTCTCTCTCTCTCTCTCTCTTTTTTTTAATGAACAAATGTTTATTGGCATGTTCATTGTTTTAAACAGCATCTGGCATGATAAAGTTTTACCAAAACCTTTTTATTGATTTTTATAAATTAGACTGTATTTCAAAATTGTGTAGATGGTGCGGGATAAGCACCATGAATAAGGAAGCAGTGGTAATCCAAGAATGTTTGCAACTGGCCCCCAGTGTCACCCAAAACTAAGAAAAGGCTCTGTAATTGAAACATTGCGAGCTGCCCTGACCCACAGGAAGAAAAGCTGTCAAATTTTCCAGTGACTTTGTGAAGCTATGGGGAGTTTTGATGGCTTTGAGTTTTTAAAGGTGAAACAGCCATCCATAATTGAAGAACACAATCACCAGCATTTTCCTTAAAGTGTGCAAGTCTTGACAATTCAGATCTGCAGCTTGACTCTGAGGCTTTCTGATGCTTAGTCACCCCTACTTCCTGGGAGCCTCTCTCTCTGCAGCAGAGATTTCCCCTGGCTTTGTGAAGGGAAATTCTAGGCAATACATTTCTTGACAAAAGTGTGCAGGAAGCCTTGTACGTTCTCTTTGCTAGACTAATCACTTCTGATAATTAAAATATTTTAACCAAATGGGTATTCTTGCCATTGGCATGACCATGGTCTATTCATCCATACCTTAGGGTTTATAATGCACATACAATGTGCCAGGCTCAGTGCTGACTATATACCTACTGCCATCAGTTCATGGAAAAGCATTTCTTGAAGCCTCTGGGCTACTGGATATCTGCTAGACCCTGAGAGACTGAGCCGGAGATAACTAAGTTGTATTTCCTATTTTACCCCCTGGTCAAGTTCACATAACTTGATTGCAATTTACTATGGTGAACTTACATTTTGAGGATCATAAAAGTTCAAGATTGTTGGTACTGAAGACTTGTAAGTGAGGACAGGGGTCACCAAGAAGGGGAAGAGCTACTTGTGAAGAGAAAGTTATGTAGAAGGCTGGAAGACTATGAGCAGAAATGATTGAGGCTGACCTCCTCAATGATCTAGAGGGATACAGGGAAGTGGTGTGATGCAGAAGCACCACCAGAGTTGCTGCTGGTGTACACACAGGCATCCCCTAGTCAGCATCAGGATACTGCAGGCTTGACCTTCGTGTGGACTCTGTTTCATAAGACTACTGCCATTTTGAACTCCAACTACCACAGCCACTCTGAGAAGTCCTGACTTTTTCTGTCACATGCAGTTTCCCAGGGAACTATCGCTACAAAATCATGGGAGGGGTATGTGCTGCTCATGACTGTACTCTGGAACAATGTGCCCAACTTTCTGATATTAGCCTAAAGTAAGCCGGGTGGGTACACTGAGCTAGGATGAACTTAATTGGTGGCCATGTTTCTGAACCAAATCACAGGGATCCAACAGGTATTGCTGCCACCAGGACCATATTACTGTCATTAAGTCCCCAGTAAAAGTACACTCAATTTTGGGCCCAGCCTGAACTTAATGAGCGGCTTAGCAAGACGCTGTCACAAAATAACAAATAAAAGTGGCCAAGATATAAAGGCCTTGAGTTCCATCCCCAGCTCCACAAATAGAACAGAACCAAATAAAACAGCAAAGCACCAGCCTATGCAGCGCTAGATCTTTCTCCTTTTTCTCTTTTGTCTCACTGTGGCTTCAGTGCTGTCCTCAACAGTGGGATCAGGTAGCTCCGGAACATATCCCATACCCTATGTTGACTCTAGTTGAATTATAAAGAAGCGATGGAAAAACTTCCAAGGGTGAAATATGTTTCTAAAGCATATTAAATTCACAGTAGTCTAGTCAGTTGGGGTAGACAAAACAAAATTTGTGGACATTAGAATTTGGCCTTGATTTAAAAAATTATTCATACCAAGAGTTCTAAAATCATTTTACTCTAAATAATATATTAAGCTGATAGTCACTTTGTTGTGAACTTTCAGCTGCCCTAATGGATCCAGGCAACAAAGCATAAATTTTGAAAAGAATGTTAGTCCAGCAATATGGACAACACATCCTCCAAAAGAAATGTCAGGCCTTTAATTCTTTAAAGGCCTTCAGAAGTAGGATAGTCACCCAACCTTGGGGCTCACGCCCTAAGAGCTACTCTCAAAAGAAAGTGATGGCCATGTGCTCAGTCAGAGCAGGCAGAAAGTGCTTGAAGGTGATACAAGTGAGGTGGGCACTTTTAGCAGTGTAGTGGCCACCGAAATGAACCACAGCAGGGAGGAAGAGGGCTGGGTGCACACCTGGAGCCCTCAGCTGGATTCTCACAATGACCTCAACATGATGCCAGCACAAACAGCACCCAATACTGCTGAGCACTTTCTCTGCTGACTGCTCATTGTGGTCTGATTCCAAAGTGGCCCCAGCCCCAGACTCAATGTGTTGAAGGCCTCGTCCCCACCCAACACCATTCCAAGGTGAAGCCTACAAAGGTGAACAGACCATGAGACTGTAAGCCCCAACAATGGATTCTTCCCCTGATGGATTCCAAGCTGAATGCTTTCTTAGGAGGTGAGCCCTGGATGGAGGAAGCAGATCACTGGGCTGTCCCTTTGCAGGTTGCATCCTGGTCCCAGCCCTCTTCTTCTCCTCCCTCTCCTGGTGGCCATGAGGCAAACAGCTTTCCTCCACCACCTGCTCCTGTCATGGTGTCTTTTGCCTTGGAACCATCAGACCATGGACTGAAGCCTCTGAAACTATGAGCCATAGCAAGCTTTTCTTCCTTTATGTTGTGCCTCTTAGGCATTTTGTCTCAGTGGTGAAAAGCAGATAAATACACTCCTTTACCTGATTAATGCTATATGCCTCTTACTCCAACCCAATATGTGGGCACCAAAGCTATATCCAGTCAACAGACACAGCTACTATGGCTGAGTGGGGTTACATGAGATGTCTAGCTCATCTTATCCTCTCTGTCCTCATTTTTCAGTGGATCAGCTACAAAAATCCGTGACATTTATAGTGTACCTTTCTGCATTTGCCTTGTAAATAAGTGCCAACAACAAAAAAATACTTGAAATAAAAACACTCACAAATAACAGCTCATCCTTTCCCCTGTGGAGGCAGAGAGAAGAAAAATAAATGAAGCCATCATTCTTTATTGTATGCTGGCATGAATCGTGAGTCCATTTGGAAGATTACTTGCAGGATAGACAATTCTTATTTTATGTATTTTTATGCATTTATAAGACTCATTTCAGTTGGGCCTTATGCCAAAAAGCCCAAGAGAATTGCAATAATTCAAAAAAGAAGATAAATTTTTGAAATAAAATCAACCTAGTGGTTCCAAAAAATGGGTGAAATGAGAAATAAAATTGGATTCAACAAGACTGAACGATCCACAATGGAAAGCCTACAGACAGCTGGCTATTTCAGGTTGTAAAAGAAAAAAGGGGTTTTTCAGAAGAGCACTATGAGGCCACTGGGAGCTGTATTCAATGTGAAGCTTTGTTTTACTTGTGCCATGCAGTGGTTTGCAAAACCAGAGGCAGCACTGAAAGCTGCAAGCTTCCATATAAAACCAAGAAAGATTTCCATATAAAACCATATAAAAACACAAGCTCAGATAAGGCCTCCATTTCCACTTGAGGTCAGTTAGCAGAACGCTGTTGGTCATTTTCTTTTAGAGAATCCATCCAGGAACTCTTAAACTGCCCTTGACCTCTTCACTCCACTGCCCCTGCTGGACTGCTTTGTTCCTCTGCATTATATGCCAGTCCCCAGCAACTGTGCCTTGTCACTGTCACCCACAAGCTTGGACTGAAGATCAAACTGCTCTCACCCCCAAGCTTTGCACCTGGTCACACTGAAGATCAAACTGCTCCTGACCCTCTCTTGCTAGTTCCTGCCCCCTGAGTTCCCAGGAAAGCCAAGCCCTAGTAAGACCTTCAGCCATTCCAAAGCCCTCACTGTGGCAAGCTGACAGCAGAGCTCACTTTTCTGACATGCTTCTCAGCAAGGAGCAGCATCTTCTTCTCAGGAACCTGGGAACCTTGAGCCCTGTGACTGCCTAGAAAATAGGATACGTCAGGCGTGGTGCTGGCTCAGGGCTGAGATCTGGATGTGGGCTGAGTGTCCCCAAGGACTTGTGCATTGCTTGGTTCTTGGTGTGTTCATGTTAGGAAGTGTGCACTTTGATCAGGTGGGGCCTTGTGGGAGGTCACTGGCTCTCAGAGTGCTTTCTGTGGAGTGGATTAAAGTGGCTCTCATGAAATGCTGACTTCCTTTTCTCTAAGAATCTCCTTGCTCCAGCTTCCTGTCTTACCAGGTGATAACTTCCTCCCGAGCCATACTTACCATAATGCTATAAATCCTGAGATCCTTACTAGAGCTAAGCTGATACCAGCTCCATGCCCTGCACTTCCAGAGCTGTGAGCCAAATGACCTCTTTCTTTGTAAAGTGCCCAGCACTAAATATTTTTATGCAGTAATGGAAAACTGAATGACACAGTCAGTTTCCAGGCCAACCTCAAGAAACATGGTATTTCCACTGTCTCTGGACCCACCTGCTCTTAGAACTTAGCCATCCTCTAATGAGGACACTCAAGTCACTTTACAGATAGACTTCTATGGGAGAGCACCACCCACACCAACTTGCCAGGTAAGGGAGCCACTCTGGTTATGGATTTGAGCCCTTCTCCACTCACTGCGCTCACTGGGCTCAGGCGACAGGCACCTCAGATTCATGAGCAAAATCAAGGAATGCTGTTGTTTGCAGTCAATAAGGAGCTGATTTGTTACACAGACCCTCACCAGGCCTGAAGACCAGGAAAGAAGCTCTTGGAACAAATGATTGTGAACCACAGAATGATGGGCCCTGAATGACGGTCCCTGCATGCCCCCTCACCTGGCCGATGTGCCTTTGGAACTGCCATATTCATCACTCGTCCTCCATCCTGAGGTTTTGGGGGAGAGGCAGTGAACCTGCAGATCCCCGATTCGGAAGGGGTGCTGGAGGTCAGACTGTCCGTGTACTCATTTGTCCCTGCCGTCAACTGCTCAGATGACGTGTCTGAGATGAAGCACTCGGTGATGGTGAACTTGGCGTGCCTCAGCTGCTCTTCCATCTTGGCATGCTCGTAGGCCCGGGCCAGCTCTTCATAGGTGGAGGAGGCACTTTCTGTGGAGACCATGCTGCTCCGCGCTCGATCTGCACCAGGAAGAGAGGAGGAGGGTGGGAGACTCAGCTTCAGCCTAAGTCAGAAGCCCCCAGAAGGCCCTCCCTGCACTGCCTTCTTCTGGGCCCTGTCTCATCTGGCAGCAGTCCTGTCACTCACAGGCAAATTGCAGGAGCCTCAGCAAATTCAGCCCAGGGAACCCTTGCACAGTGGAATCACAGCAGTTGGATGTCCCAGAGCTGGACATTCCATCCCCTGAGTAATAATAAGTCATGCATCCCCTGAGTAATTCTGCTTCCAGTGCAAAGAGCTGGAAATATGGATCCAAGTTGCTGCAGCACTCTGCCCCCACTTGCAAATCGATCTGCACCATAGAGACACTTTAATTGGCAGGAATGAGGGAGCTCTGTTCTGCAGCTCTGTGGGCCTCCGCTGGGAAGGAGGACGTGAGGATTCTTCAGAATGAAGATGCGCTTTGCGGGGATGCTGGCCACTAGGCAGAAGAGACCTCAGTCACCAGCAAACATCTCCTCCTGCTGTACCTTCTAGGCATTAGAAAACAGCCAGAACAAAAAACTGGAGCCAGTTTGCCCTTCAGCTGGGCCATGGCATCTTGGTCAGAAAAATCCCTGCGTTTTAAACCAAATGAAAAGTTCTGAAGTCACCTCTTTGGAACCCTCAGACTCTAGAATGAATAACAGACATAAAAATAAATCCCCATGGTGAGGCTCTACCTTTGGAAGGCTGCTTTTGAAGGATATTATCAAGAATAAAAGAAAAGTGAGTATTAAAATTTCCTACAGCAATTAGGTTCAGATGTAATTTGTCTTCAGAATTTAAGGAGGGGTGTTGGGCAACGCGGTGCTATTCTTAGGCCCTGTCTTTGCTCAGAAGTGAATTTTTCTCTTCTGAGTCTGAGGCTTCGGACTAGATGACTCACCTGGTAACGAGCCCTGGCTCACTTTGGGATCCACCCATGCTCCCCACAGAGGCTGCTGTGACCTCCCAGGTAAGGCCAAGAACAACACCGTAAGCCCAGAGGTGGGGTGGGTCGAATGCCCTCAGCGCATGCTCAGAAGTCATGGCACTCATGTGGGTGGGGGCTAAAGAGCATCGCCCATTCTTTGGTAGGATAGGACAAGGACAGTAAGGCCAGGCCCTGTCCCCTGAGCCACACCTGTGTCTTGTGAGGGACTGACACTGTAGCTATCACTCTCCTTGTCCACAGAGCCTGTGGCCCTGGGCGTGGGCAGCCTCCAGTCCGTGGTGAGTGTGTGTGCGGAGATGGTAGGGTGGGGTCGGTTGAGGGTCCACTGGCTGGCGTAGCGGTTCCGGGTGGTTGGCCCCGCCTTTGCATTCCTCCGGGTGGTGGGATCTGTGGAGAGCCAGGCACAAGGTCTGTCATGATCTTCAGGAACAAGCAATCAGCTGGGGTCAGGGGTGCTGGGCAGTTATCCCCTCTCATCCCTCCCTGCTCACCCGCACCCCCCAGGAAGCTGCCCTTGGCTTTTCCTGTGCAGAGCACTGTGCTCTGTCTCTGAGGCCTGTGACACTCATGGATACTTACCTGGAGGAAGCCCAGAGGGGAAGGAATGCACAACTGAGTGCAGCTAGTGCAGCTCTGGGCTTTGCTGTGGCCCTTAGTTATTTCGTTACCTGATATGCATCTGCTTAAGTGGAGCGAATCAGCGTTTTCTGTGAAATACGAAAGCCACAGGTACTCAAACATGGATTCCTTCCTACAGTGGGGCTATGGGATGAGATGTGTTTCTCCAGTAGTATGTCCATATCCCAAAATGGGTCACTCAGAGTGACCCATGGAAAGTCCCATGGATATGACTGCTCAGGAGGAGGCCATGCTGGAGCAGGGTGGCCTGAGTCTAGTAGGAAGGGCTGGTGTCCCAGGCAGCAGCAGGACAAGAGGGAATGCACCATGTCACCAAGTGGAAGAGAAATAGAAACACTGCAGGTTGGAGCCCGGATGGCCGAGGGTCGAAGGACTCAGAAGGGGGACATGGACTTCCAGCTTTCAGAACTGAAGACCAAAACTCTCTTCTTTTCAGCCACTTAGGCCGTGGTACTCTGTTACTGCAGCTCTAGGAAGTGAACGCAGCACTGAGGCCTCCAGTATTGTCACCTGTGTACTCCTTGCTTCAACTGCAACTCTGTTACCCATGAACTGAGCAATAAGCGTCTGAAGAAAAGGACTCTGAATCCTCTCCCAAAGTTTCTGAGGCCTTCACACGGGGAGCCCGTCTCTCCCATGGAACTGTTTGTATCATGGCAAAGATGAATTGGATCATGGAACATGGTGAAAAGAGGGTTAGATGGCCTTTGGGTGTCACATGCTTGCCATCCCCCAAACGCAGAGGTCTGTGTGCAGAAGGCTGCTACTGTGCAGGTTTTGTTTTCTCTGAATCTGGGAGCTAAGGCAGCAAGGGAGTGGGTGGAGTGGACTGAACTGGACTCTGGAAAACAGAACAGGAACTTCTGGCTGCAAAGAATTTGAGAGCCTGAGGTGAGCCATGAGGTCATGCTTCCCTTCCGCCATTTTGGAACTGTGTGGAGAAGCAACAGGCTCAGTGACCCGGGTCACGTTTCTAGGCCCCAGTCTGAAGGCAGCCTGTGTTCCCACATGGACCTTCTCTCTTCGTGAATTCTCTGCTTCTCAAAAAGGAATCTATGCAGTTACATTTCAACATGGTCAGGCCTCTTCCAAACACAGCAGGCTCTTCACTGCTGAGAGCAAATGCAGGGACTTCAAAGGAGCAAAACTGAGAGGAGCTTGACTGCTTGACAGGGCTGAGCTGGCTTAGCTCTCTGCCCTCAGGAGCAGGGCTCACAGATGCACCCCCGGAGCCCACAGGAATCTCTGGAAACCAGAGCTTCTGGAAGGAATTCCTGCAGCCTTAGGTCACTCCATCCATGAGCAATGGCACCTGGATGGCAAGTGACACAACTACAAGGTGATAAAAGTGGCGCCTAACACAGCCCTCTGCCTTTCCGTTCACCTGCTGCCTGCTACGTGGCCACTGAAGGTTTGTACTGCATGGTGCTTGTGACCGTGCCTCGTTTATAACTCAAGTTGGAGCATGAACACTGGGGAGTGGCGCAGTGACTTCCTGTGCAGAAAGAAGATTCTCCTCTTTGAAAGTTTCTGGGTATTAGACTTTGAACCAATCCATCATTCCATGATGCTGCAGAGGAATAGCAAGAGGGCATCCAAATCGATACAGTTGGAGATTTCTTAGGTCATCAGATACTCGGCCTTGTGCATACTCTCCGGGGCATCGATTTTTAGACACATTTTATCCTTTACATGCAGAATTCCACGGAAGACTTTATTGGAAGATATTTCTTTAGCCTTGATTAGAATGCAAATGAGTTAATGCTTGAGTGCTGGGGCCTCATTCTGCACAAGGTGTGAATGGTAATTGTGCTTCTCCTCTGAAATGCCAGGAAAAAGGTCCTCAGTGGTGCAGAAAAATGTTGTCATGGGCAGGAGGCTAAATGTCTTCTAGGCATTATCGACCCGGTAAGTGGAGCTTAAATAAGTGCAGCTTGTTATTTAAATGCTAATGAGTCTTTTTCCAGAAAGTTACCCAATCCCTTACATAAGTTTTGAGGAATTTCATTCTTAGTCTTCCTTAAGATTTCCTCAGCTACAGCTAGAGAGCATTCTGAGCCTGCCTTCTCCTTGCCTGGCTGTGGGTGCATGTAGGGCCCCACAACGGCATCCTCTAACCCCTCTCCTCCCGTGAGCTCACTTTCCTTGAGGTCCTCTCCACAGGCAGGACACAGGTCTCCCATCCCATGGTCCCCTCCTCAGGGAGATGGCCCTAAGGGGACAACTGTACCAGAAGTCAGCCACTATGTGAAGTCACCTCCCCTTTCAAGTTAATTTTGTACATTCTTTGTTCTGTTTTTTTTTTTCCTAGATGAGGACAGTGTTATGAGTGGCCTGATAATGTTGAAAATATAGGTCATGATATTAATTTCCTGAACTACAGCCTGCAGTTCTGTTCTACACTAGTTGGGCATTCTAGAGGCAAAACCATTTCAGTGCAAGGGTACTTGACACATTTTTAAAAAAAAAGAATCAGGTTTTTGGAGCCACAGTTTTATACCTGAAGTAAACTCTATGATAACTTCTGAGGCAGCAGCTCAAATAAAATTTTAACTTGGGTTTTAAATAGTGGTGTCTTTTATATAATTTGCTAGCCCCTCGTCCAGGCAAATACATGTTGGGATTTAGTTCCCAGCATGGAAAGCATATTGCCAGGATCTTAGACTTTGTAATGTACATAAAACTTGGTGGCTGAACACCAGGTTTTCTAAGCAGCCAGTGAGTTAGAGGGTAAGGGGTAAAAATAGTTCTCAGCCTTTCCCCACCCCATCTAAAACTGCATTGCTTTTGATCATTGAATCAGTTATTTTAATTATCCAGAACTGGGGATGAGAGAGGATTTTGGTGGGTAATAGGGTTACAGAACATGTCCTGTGCCCAGCGATCAATGTACTAATCTGTTTTAATCCTCCACTGTTGGTTTGCATGCCTCTGCTTTCCATGGATTCACCAGCTGCCACACAGAGGACAGAGCCGGGAGATGAGGGTGCCCCCTCACTGAGCTAACGAGTACTTACAAAGGGCTCACTGCATACTGTGCCTCTGGACACACTGCAGCCACCCGGTATCCAGGAGGTTCCCCTGCGACTGTTTCTAGGACTGCTGGATGAAAATTCTTAGCAGTATAGGTGAAATCCATGCTTTGAATTTGTGTGTGTGTGTGTGTGTGTGTGTGTGTGTGTGTGTATTTAAGTCCCTTATGTAAAATGACAGCATTTGCATATAACCCACATGTATCCTCCATATACTCTATCTATCTATCTATCTATCTATCTATCTATCTATCTATCTATCTATCTATCTATC
>NDGN011473694.1:0-10260 GCA_002564285.1 Tympanoctomys barrerae
CCATCCACCCACTCACCCATCCACCCATCCATCCACCCACCCATCCATCCACCCACCCATCCATCCATCATCCATCCATCCTTCCATCCACTCATTTACCCATCATCCCTTTTTCCACTTTATCCAATCATTTATTTTTGATGCATTCCAACGACATCACATTTATCACTAACATCCCTCCCAATAGCTTATGTAGCTTATCAAAGAGATTTCAGGATTTGTGCATAGATGTTTGCCTTTGAAATAAAATATAAATGCAGAAAAATGCACAGACCTCAAGGGCATATTTTCTGCATTTAGACAAATGCATTTATCTATGCAACAGAAAGCCCTGCAGAGAAGAGAACATCAGCGTCACCCCAGAAAGGCACAGAATATTACATCCCACTCTTTCTTCTTTAGATGGCACAATTTATGCCCAGTACATGCCACAAATCTTAAGTGTGTAGCTCATTTCCTTAAGTTTTGTGAGAGCCTTAAGCTTTTTTCCCAAACTTAGTGGGGATCAGCTCAAGGCCTTTAGACTGAGCTACATCTCCAACCCTTCCAGTCTAGTGTTGTCGTTTTTGTGGAGGATTATTATTGTTGCTCCTGATTATTATTATTATTATTATTATTAGCTAGTCTTGCAAAGCTGTCCAGATGACCTTGAACTTGTAATTTCCCTCCCCCAGCCTCCCAGAGGTCACGGATTACACATGTACACCTCCATAAACTTTAACCACTGAGCTCTTTAACCAAGAGCCACTTAGCTTCTTCATAACTGGATTTGTGCTCAGTCAGGCCTTTTTATACTGATATAATGATTTTGCTCCATGGGACAGTTAGCATTTGGAGACACTCCACTGGCGCAATTGGTGAGTGCACAGTACTCATAGAGCATTTGGGTTGTGCTCTGTAAAGAACAGCGTAAGACATTTGCTACCTTATGGGTAGAAGCCAGGAGTGCTCCTACACACGGCATATGGCTCAGCACAGCTCTCTCTCCTCAGTGAAGAATGCTGCAGCCTGAAGTATCAACAGAGCTGCAGCCTGATACCAGGAGACCCTAATCCTCAACCCCTTGGTGCTCCAGAATTACTAAGAAGTGCCTAGATTCGAGACTGAGTAGAGTGGGGTCTACCAGAGAGTTCTACATGCTGTGTCTGTAAAGAAGCACACACCGTGCTGGGAAGGAGGATAAGGCACCAAAGGGGACCAGGCGGGCTCATGTGGCAGAGTCACACTCGATCTTCTCATCTGTCTTGTTCGTCCCTTAATCCCCATGGCTTGACAAGCAGAGGGTGGTTACTACATGAATGAGTTCCTTGTCAATTGTTTTCTGCTTTTCTTTGCCCCTCTATCATGAAGGCCAGAGGTCCCTGTCAGGAACCAGGCTGCACAGCAGGAGGCGAGCAGCAGACTAGCAAACTTCATTTGCAATTGCAGCTCCTGCCCCGGCTCCTGTTACCCTGCTGTTGAGTCTGGAGCCTGTTAGATTCTCGCAGGAGGGTGCACCCCACTGCAGGCCGCATCTGCAAGAGATCTAAGTTGAATCCCACCTAGCCTGTATCCCACTCCCCACCCACACCTAACTCCTCCACCAGCATCCTGTTCGTGAAAAGCTGTCTTCCACAAAACCTGTCCCTGGTGCCGATAAATTTTAGATCAGGGTCCTACACATTATGCATCACCAAAGCACGAAAGGGGTAAAAAACACGCGTGATCCTGTAACCTAGCACGTTCATGAGGAAGTTAGGAGGTGCTCTGGGAGCGGGGAGGGGAGGTGTACATTCTGTCTCAGGACGGCAACAGAGAGCAGCGAGTCAGGGCCTCGGGGTGAGAGGAGGGAAGGCTGACCTGGCCTGGGAACGGCCTGAGCAGCCGCTAGGGGCTGAGGGCTTAGCCGGCTCGAGCTGGGCCTTGGAACAGACCTGATGCTGAGGCAGTGCGAAGGGTGAGGAGACGCTGAAGAATTCAGGCCGGGGTGGGGTTAGGCTGGTTCTGCATTTTTGAAAGGTCACTCGGTTGGCAGGGTGGATGGGAACTCGCAGAGGGTGGAGCAGTCGTAAGTGATAGAGAACGCCTAAAGAGACTCTTCCAGAAAGTCAGAGCCGAGACAGCAGGAGGGCATGAACTTAGGCAGAGTCAAGAATGGCTTAGAAGGTTCCAGAAAGGAAGGATGCAAGATGGGCAGTTCACTGACCAAGCCCAGGAAGGCTGGTTTTTCTATGCTGTTCTAACCACCACAGTAACTACAATAAAAATAAAAAATAGGGGGGTGGGGGAGATAGCCAGATGGCTCAGCAGACTGAAGCGCCTGCTTAGGCAGAGTGCACGGACCGGGGTTTGATCGCTGGCATGCTGTGCTGGCCCAGCCCCTGGGGCACGCTGAGACAGCGATGGAGACTGGGCGTAGTGGCGCGTGCCTATAATCCCAGTATTGAGGAGGCTGAAAGCAAGAGAATCACCACGAGTCCAAGCTGCATAGTGAGACCCTGTAACAACCAAATACATTTAAAGCCAGAAAGCTCCAGCACCTACCAAGAGAGCCCCAGGCTGAGGACCACATCTCTACCGTGGGGTCCTGTCCGTTCTGGGATCCCAGAGATCCCTGAGGTGGATGAAAGGAATCTACTTCGCCGTTCTGTAAAGTAAGTCCACAAGCTGTCCTGACTTTGGTCACAGAGACAGAATCTTCTGGACGTCACTGAGAGACAGGAGAAGGGTTTATTAGGCAGAGGTTTTAGGACATAGGCAAGAGAGAAGTACGAGCTCAGGGAAGAATGACACATACTATGAGCTGGATCGGGGCGAGTTCATGGGGTCTTAGGGTGCCTTCAAGACGGGTGATCCAGGAAGTGCGACCCCACCATCTGCCAGGTTCCACATCTGGCTGGCTGAGTCCGAAGGCAAGCAGCCTACAGGCTCCTGAAGTTGAGATCCGCCACACACCGCGCACTAACACAGCTACTTCCTGGAGTGGAGGAGGTGCGATCTGCAGGTAGCGGCTCTGGGGCCCAGTTTACAGGCTTACTGTCTCCGTAAGAGCTTTATGAACTTTTTGACCTTCCTGGAAGGGAAAAAAGCTTCAGTAGCTTTTTGTGTCCTGAAGTTGCAATTTTTCTTAAAAGTACAATTTTAAAATCCTGATATCCTTGTCTCCTTTCTGCCTACTTTTTTAAAAAGCATTTGTTCTATCTCCCCTCAGGGCATTAAGACCCAAACAGCCGCAGTATGTATAAGCTCGAAGCACAGGGTGTGGGGCATGACACTCCGGCTCTGAAACAGAGGTCAAGTGCGCGGCAGCCTGTGCAGTCCTTCGCCTCAGCCCTCACCTACTCAGTGCCAGCGGAGCCCCTCAACTCTCCACTGTGACAAGCAAAACTGCCTCCAAAGGTTGCCAAATGCTCCCAGGCTGAGGAGCATCGTGGGCTGCTGTAGGAAATTTCCCTCATAGTCTCAACCTCTTTCCAGAAGGTGTTCCCAGGCATTCTGTTAATACCACTTGCCCTTGAACGTACATAAATGCAAACACTTCATGCCCACGTGCACAATTTTGAGTGAGTTGTATAACTTTTGTTTTGCACCAAGATACATTCCCACCCTTTTACATTTTATTTTGAGATAAGGACTCTGTGCTCCCCAGGCTGAGCTTCAACTTGCAGATCACCGACTGCAGACTCCCAAAGTGCTGGGATTGCAGGCCTGCACCACATCTGACTTATTGGTTCTGTGTGGCTCAGTTTCCTCTTCCATGAAATGGGCTGATGATTGCGACACATTGCATAGTTCCCTTGGGAACTCAGTGAGTCATTAAGTTCTAAGAAGGGTGTAGCCTGCAGAAAAGACTAAATAAATGCCATTTGTTGGTGCTAGAATTTAAGGTCACTGCCCTCAGCCCTGGGCATCCTCTTCCTTGTTTTCTTCATGCCTTGCATTCAGTCAACACTATTTCTGTTGTTATCCCAGTTGCTGTGGGGATTCGAACCCTGTGAGCCACCTACAGCTCCCTGTCATTTCCTCTTCACTTCTTTCTCTAATACCTGGCTCCAGCCATTCGTTTTTCCCTTTTTTCTTTTACTGTTCATGTTTAAAAAATAAATTAATTAAAATTTAATAGTACATGTTTGCAGGATGCTAACTGGGAAAGTTTGCACACGGGCATCTCACATCCTAAATCTGTTTTCTTCCCTGGCCCCTTCCTCTCCTCCCTGCTCCCTCCCACTTTTAATGCCATGTGCCAAAGCTCCCATTCTGATGTTCTCGTTAATCCTCTTTTAGTTCACCCCTTCTCCCTCCCTCCCCCAACCATTTTTCTGCATTTCACTGTCTGCAAACAGCCTTTTCTCCTCACTTTCTCTGCACCTCCACTAGTGGCTCCTTGTCTACAACACAGTAAGGCTTTCTCCCTTGTCCTTTGAAACCTTCTTTCGCTTGTTCACTGACAACACTGTGGTCTCCTCCTACTTTTCTGGCTTTGCTAACAGCCTCTCTTCTTCCTCCTGCCCAGGCAGTGTCTGTGGGCTTCTGTGTGTCTTACGCCCAACCCAATCTCTCCCGATGCCATCAGATGTGCCAAGCTGGCCTCAGCCCTATGCACTGGGTACAGCAGTTGGCAGAGGTCCCCTGGGCCCTGGGCCACCCTTGCTGTCCACCCCATGCACACTAGCACAGGCAGTCCCCCAAGATCAGGACATCCAAACTCTATCTTCAACCTCCCCATGCTTAGTGGCTCTGCAGATGGCGTTAAACACCGCGGCAGGCAGAGAGAGAACTACAAATCTCATCCCATCTGCAGGAAGTGCCAAGCTGGGAAAATGGAAGAGACTGGCGGTGGGCTCTGTGGCTCGGGTCTTCGGACCCCCGTGCCAGTGCTGTGTCCTGGGCACACCCATCCTATCCACAAGGATACATTTCCTAGCAGCCACATTAAAATGGCACAAAGATGCCAATGGAATCCCCAGCACATAGTATTTATCCTGATACAGACAGTGCTCAATGCAGGACGGTCCAGCTCAGTGAGATGTACGTAGTAGGAACTGCACTTTGAAGCCCTCCTTTCTGCGTGGGCTTGCCCTTTTTTTTAAATAAAAGAAAATAAAATATAGTAACAAAAAAACATTAGAAACGATACCCACTTTCACTAACCAGGATGATAGGAACTCAACAGTGGCTATTGTACTGCACATTGCTGTCTTCGGATCCGTTGTTCAGACTGCCAGGAGTAAGCATGCAAAATTGGTCAAAAAAATTAAAGAAAAGAAAAAGAAGGGGGAAAAAATAAGCATTAGCTGTTCCTTTCAACAGACCATAAGAAATCAGCACTTCAATGAGCCAAGCTGCCCTGTGTATACCCATATATTTTTCCCCTTCTTTCTTCCTTTCTTTTCTCCTTTCCTTTATCCCAGCTGTTTCATCCCTTTGAACAGCTTCCCTTTTACCTTATCTATTGTATCTTTTTATTATTTATTTATTTATTTATTATGTGTTCAGTACGGGGTCTCGCTACACAGCTCAGACTCGCAGTGATCCTCCTGTTTTCAGCCTCCTCAGTGCTAAGACTATAGGCGTGCACCCTCATGCCTGGTCTCAGTGGCCGGCTCAGCTCACCTGGAGGGGGGCTGGCACAGCATGTGGAGCTGGAGATCAAACCCTGGTCCCTGCACTTGCCTAAGCAGGTGCTTAGTCTGCTGAGCTATCTCGCCAGTCCTGTGCCTTTTTAAAAATTTACTGTTTCATATTCTTACACTAGGGAGACAATCCCTCCTTTTAAAACTTAGCATGCCTTCGTCATACACCGTGGACCATTCCTCAGGGGACTGGGTGCCTGCACACTCTCCATTCTGATCCACCTCCCTTCCCCCCTCCTCCCATCATCCCTTCTGTCTCCCGAGTACCAGACCCCCTCCCCCATCTCCCTGCCTGTTTCCTGTCATCTGTCTTGTAGTTTGCTCTTTAAATTACTTATACTTCAGGCTCCTCAGCTAAGGGAAGCCCCCCGATATTTAAGATTCTGTATCTGACTGATGTCAATTAGCGTTATGGTGGCAGTGGCAGTGGGGTGTGCCTTTCTGATCCTTTCTGGGCTAGCAATGCTGGTGCTTGTTTGAGGCATTGGGCAGAGCTAGGTGAGAGGTAACAGTCAGGGCTAAGTCACTGAGCTACTCTCGCTGGAGTCAAGCCTTGAGCTCTCGGCCCTCAGCCTCTCAAAGCTCTACGACACTAGGTTTCCTAAATCGAGAACACATTTAAAGTTTATGGCATATCTCAATCCATACACTGATTTTTTTTTTAATTAGAACTTTATTTGTGGCACCGAGGAAAATGAAATACTGTGGCAGATTTTTTAGAAGCGTTTTTCTACTTTAAAGTTCGCAATACATGTTGACACTTATTTATTTATTTATCTACTTTTTACAGTCCTGTGGATCGAACTCAGGACTTGCCACTTGCCAGGCAGGTGCTCCTGCTGCTGCGCTATATCCCTGGCCCATTCATCTTACGTATGTACCACATAAGATGTCTTAGAGCAATGTCACACAGCTCGTAATCAAAGCGAATGGAGCACGGCCCACTAACCTTACTCTATCTACCACATAAGATTTCCTAGAACAGTGTCCAGTGGCTTATGATCAAAATGAGCATGACTTTGAACAGCTCCAGCATTGCAAATATAGACTGAAACCAATAGCAGGTTTGCAGTAGCCAGTGATTGCCTTCCGCATGGGGAGTGAGCACCAGTACAAAGGCACCACACCCAAGTTTCTTGTCCATTCCCTCCCTCCATCCCTTGGTTTTCTTCCCTTTTCTGGAAGGTCCAGCTCCTGCTTCCTAGGATCCGTCTCACACGTTGCCTTTTGTTGATCCTTTGAGCTTCCCCTACAAGAGATGCCATGCCCATTTAAGTTTGTGTGCCTCTTTTATTTCAATTACCATTATTGTCTTAGAGTACGTCCGTTTTTTCCAAGAAAGATTCCAGCAAACCCTTCTTTATGGCAGAATAGCTGCTTAAATAGTGAAAGTGGTTGGATAATCAAAAGTGAGAGGGATTGTACAGCTCACAGAGAAGAGATGGAGTCCCCAGACCTTTCCTAGGCCCTGGACCAGCCATTTGCAGCCCTTTCCTCTGCTGGCTGGGGCAGGTGCAAGGCTTAGCTGGGTAACAGAGGACTTCCGTCCCCACGCTGGCCCTGGGGGCGGCTCTTGGCCCAGGGTGGGGAGCGCCTTCTGAAGCTCACAATCAGCTAAGCCTGCAGTGACTTCAGTAGCACCCCGGTGGCTCCCTGTGAGAACGCCGCCTCCCCTGTACTCCTCCTGCACATACCAAAACCCTCCAGCGGCAGCTGCGCCTCCCCCGGACTGCTGGTGGTGCCAGCCTCTGAGCAGGAGGGTGTCCGGTAGAGCGCTGGTACTTTAGAGAAAGGAATAAAGTTGGGCGTAGGGTCGCCATATCCTTCTGCTATCCTGGAGAGGCTCAGACGGGTTAGGATCTCTTGGTTTAGCACCAGGCTCCAGGCTCAGGCTGAGTCTGGGGCGGGGGCTCCTTCAGGTCCCCGGTTGCGGAGGGTATTGGCAGGAAGGTATTAGTCACTGCGCGGCCTCTGAATAATGCCAGCTGACCTTTACCAGTGGTGGCACCCACTGCTTCCCCCTAGGGCAGGCCCTGCCCTCTCTGAGAAGCTCAGCAAGGTGTGTCCTCCCCAAAGCCGGGGCCAGGCAAGGCTGTGTTCAGTCTCCAAGGCTCCCCCAGAGGGTGAGGAGCAGAGCCCAGCCGGGCAGGAGGATGGGCTGCAACAGCCCCGCACACCCGGAGCACCGGCACAGGCCCCTGCTGGCTGTGGTCACCAGCCTCCTCCTCCTCACCTGCAGGCCAGGTAAGCGGGGCCGGGCTGGGCTGGGCTAGACTCCCAGAGGAGCAGGGCGGGGAACACAGGTGTCTAGGGTTCCCAGTCCCCTCTAGGGAGACAGCCACCAGGTCTGCTTTGGCTCTGGGGACAGAAGCGGTTGTTCAGGGCTGAGCCAACGCAGCTACATTTCCTGGACTGACTTGCACAAGTCCGCAAAACCACCGTGTTAAGAAGTAAATATCCGGCAGGATCCTGCGGAACCGCCCAGGCATCCCTTGCCGCATTCACTCACGCACGCCCTGTTTCCCTGACACCTTGGCTTCAGGGTCTGGGTTCAGCCCTCCAGGGGCGAGATGCGCAAGCCAGGGAGGGCCACAGGTCTGGTGGACAGCACAGTTGGCATTCAGGACTGAGTAGGAGCTGAACTGATTCGGAGACACAGAAGAGGGGTTCTTGCCTACGCTGCAGGGGAGCCTTCCAGGGCGTTAGAAGTTAGCGGAGGACGGAGAAGGCAGGTATTCCTGGCAGGCAGGACTGGGCGGACAAAGGCCAGGAGGCGGGGGCCGCCGGGTGCACGCAGGTGGTTTCTGCCTTCTGGGGGTATTTGAGCTGTGCAATGGGGGATCCCCGGGGCAGGTGGAGGCTGGCGTGTTCTTGTGTCCAGTTAGGCTTTCCAAGTGTGCGCGTCAGATTGGGCCTTGCTGTTCCGAAAGAGCCCCGACCTCAGGGATGCTTTTGACTGGCGCGTGCGTTATGGCTGCACAGGCGGAAGAGCGGATCTTAGAGTTCTTGTCCCACAGAGAGCAGTCCGCGCCGCCGGGCCTGGACCCAGGGCTGCCCAAGCCCACTGGCAGTTCCACTGGAGCTGCTTCCTTGGGAGTTACAGCTTCTCGGCCAAACACCTCCTGTCCGAGGCGAACTGAAGCTCCAGGAAGCAGGCAGCCGCAACCGCCCAGGAGCACGTAACTGCTCACGTGCTCCTCGGAGGAGAACAGATTTCTGCTTGCTCAGCAGGACACAAAAGCCATCAGGAACAAGAAGGGGAGGGCAGGGAGGAGGCCCAGCCACCTTCCCATCCCGAGCGAAGCAGAAGCTGCGGTCCAGGACTCAGGCGGCCACCTCATCCACCTGCCACCCCACCCCAGGCTGGGCTGCAGCCTGTGGAGTAGGTGGGAAAAGTGCCCCCCCTCCTGAGTCACCCAAGCCCTGTGGGGCAGAGAGCTTCGGGGTCAGTCGGAGGAGGTCACTCTGAGACGTCCACAAAGGCCTGAATGGTGGGTGGGTCTTACAGCACAACCCCACCACCTCCACGGGGCGTGCGCGTGGCCCCCAGCTGCCCACTCACCACTCAGGAAGCTGGCTGACTGCTTTTTCCCCCAAGCTCATGGAGATTTGATGCTGGGGTCCGTAGAGGCTGGGTAGCCCCTGCTTCCGGCCGCAGGTAGCACTCATGGCCTGGGATATGGACCACTCTCCTTGCTCTCCTGATCCCCATCCCCAGGATTTCCACAGGAGTTCCCGGAAATCGGGACACAACCCTACAAGACTTTTCAATTTTTATTTTATTTGACAGTAAATTTTTCAATTTTTATTTTATTTGACCCTGGGATTAAACCCAGGGTCTTTGCACTGAGCTACATTCAGCCCATAATTTTGAGACAGAGTCTCACTAAGTTGTTCGGGCTGAGCTCAAAATTTTCACCTTCCTGCCTCAGCCTCCCAGTGTGCTGGGATTACAGGTGTGCACCACCACACCTGGCTCCACGGGGACTTATAAGACAGGCTCCTTAACACCCTGAGCAGGAATCCGAGTTTACTGCTGCCCAGCTGTGTGTCCTCGCTGAGTTTCCATCTCCCTAAAGTGTGATTTTAAAGAAATATTCCGGAGTTGGGGAAGTTCATCTGCCGCCCCCTCCCTTCCGCTCCCTCCTCCCCTGGACTGCGTCTGTCCCCTCTGTACGCCCATCCTGTGCTCTTCCTAAGATGCTCCAAGATCCCCCAGGGACCCCGGCAGCCATTATTCTGCATCGTCCACCTGCTTTACCTGCATTTCCTACATAGCTGCTTAGTGGGTGGATCATGGGGGAGGCATCGTTACCTCCCAACTTACAGGAGAAGAACGAGGGGTTTGGAGAGGTGAAGCCTTGTATTTAAAGTCACACAGCAAGGATCTGAACCCCAGTTTCTTGATGATTTCTAAGTCCCTGCCTCCCTCCCTGGCCTCAGAAGACCCCGAGGTTGATGAAGATGAGGAGTCTTCCTCTCCCGTGTATTTCTGGGCTGCATGAGTGGCTCCCGAGGAGACGAGCAGCTCACTACGGTTCTTCCTCGTGATAGCCACCCAGGCTGGGAGAAAACAGCACAGCAGCACTTGTTTGTAGTTCTATTTTCCATGGGTTCAGTTCCTCAAGGCCCACCAGAGACAAAAAAA
>NDGN011473697.1:0-14351 GCA_002564285.1 Tympanoctomys barrerae
CCATTCTCTTGGGTCCCACAATCTTCAATGCTGGTGCAGGATTAAGCCAGACTGGAATTCCAGAGGCAGAGCTGTTTGCAGCTATTCACAGGAATATTTCATTCACCCTAATAATAAAACATGGGTTTCTATCTCCACTCTGAGCCCCAGCTGCAGGTTAAGTGGGAGCATTTATCATTCAAGTTGTATCCTCAAAATGTTTTACAATTCTGGTACTGTGGTTTGAGTATGTCCCACAAGATCGTACATTGGAAATGTAACTTTACTGCAGAAGAGTTGAGAGGTGGGACTTTAAAGGGTGATTAAATCATGATTCCAAAAATCATTATCATATTAGTAGTTTTGTTATAAAAGCAAACTTAATCCTCGCTTGCCTTCTCATTGCTCTCTGCTTCTGTCTCTGTCTCTCTGTTGCCCCCTTGTCCTTCCACCTTCTATCATAGGAAGACAAAGCAAGAAAGCCATCAGATATAGAACCCTTAACCTTGGGCTTCCTAGAAAGAAATAGCACCTTTTAGTTATAAATTACTGAGTCTTGGGTACTGTGTTACAGTATCACAAAGCGGACTGAGATACCTAGACCAGCATTCCATATACCAAGCTAGGCCTCTCATTCTGATCTCTAGCATCCAGCACTCCCTCAAGATTACCTCCAGGTCGTATGTTGAATTGAATACCCTTTTCAGAAGGATCCCTCTTCTAATGGATTCTGGGGTTCAATAGACTCTTCCCAGGTCCTTGGTGTCCTGAACAAAGAAATGGATAAAGCACACAAAAATGGTAGTGAGGTTATACATTTATTAAAGATAGGAAAAGAAGTACTCTCCATACAGTGAGTGTAGGTCACTGAGGGAGTTCACAGTGGTCACAAGGTTAACGGCAGAGATTTTTTTTTTTGTATCAGGAATTGAACTCAGGACTTTGTACTTGCCAGACAGGAGCTTAAGCCACTGATCTATCTCTCTGTCCCACAGAGGTCTTTTCATATTTCTCATTCTTTAGGGTAACATCAGATCTAGGTTGTCCTATCAAAAACCAGCTTGATTTGGCAGCTAGAAACTGAAGATAGCACTTTCTTCTTGGTTCTTGGTTCCAGGTGTAGGGCTTGGGAACTTGTTCTGTGCATGTGTCCTGGATCCCTGTCATGCCCACTGCTCTGCCCATTGGCCACACCCTAATCTCCTGCTTGATTTCTGAAGACATCCTTCCTTGGAACTTGCATGCCCTACAATACTAGCAGATTTATTCAGAGGCACAGGCTACTCTGAGCCCCAACAGATTTGTGAAAAGTTCCACCCATGAGGGGGTGGCACCAACTCCACTCGGGCACTTCAGTCCAGCCCTGTAGAACCTTTCATCTTCCTGAAGAAGAGACCAACATCCATATACAGCTTCAAAATAACATTCCGCTTGGAATCCCTGACAACATCACTAATATCACATTCAACTATTTAAAGAAAGGTTTAAGCCCAGCCTCATTTGAAGGAAGGCAGAAATGGACTCCACTCCTTGAGCTTCAAAGAACTTATGGTCAATTTAACCTCCAAACCTATTCTTAGAGTTAGTTTTTGCTACTAACTATTATTATGCTGAAGAGTAGGTCTGGCCTTTTTAGGAAAAATATTGAGCCATTCACTTAGTAAAACCCAGCAGGAGGTACTGAGGACCCAGTGTATGTAGTTTATGGACACTGCAAGAAAAAAAAAAATCACAGGGTGGAGTGGCTATGAGATAAACCAGGGCTGAAAGGAAGGCCCTCAAGAGCCTCCTGAGCACTTGTTCAGAGGTGAGAAACAGAAGAGAGAGAAGGGGGTGGTGGAGGAGTGGGCTATGGCAGGTGTGGCAGATGTTTGACATGAATCATGTCATTCACCCTAAGCTGCTATCATCCTAAGTCAAGCGCTCAGATTGTGCTATCTGCCAGGCATTGTGCTAATCTCTTCACACAGGGCTACTCAGTTAATATTAGCAACAACTTTTAGATATTATCCAATTGCACAGATCAAAGGAACTGATGGCCAAGAGAGGTCAAGTAACTATCCCAAAATCACACAGCTTCCAGCCCATAGAATCAAGTTTGATCATGTTACAGAAAAGAGAGCTAAGGCTCTCCAAGAAGCAGTAACTTGCTGAAAGATCAAACTAAGATTCATACCTAAATTTGTCTAAATCCCCAAGTTGAGCTCTTCCCTTGAATTCAATGGGAATTCAATGGTTGCCTGAGTGAAGGATTGGCATCAAGAGAAAGGTTATTCTAGACTCTTCCAGAAAGAGACTGGCTGCCATAGAAAAGGCAGACAAGGGCTCTCAGGCCTTCTTAATGAAGCAAAACTAACATGAAAGTAACTATGGGTGCTTGTTTAAAAAACAGCCAAGAATAGATTTTGAGACCTGCATTCTTAATGAACACAAGTAAAACAAGGAAGGTGCATTTTCTTCCCATTTGGATGTTTAATTTTTTGCCAATAGCGTGGATTCCTCCCTCTTACAGGTGGACATCTTTCCAGGCTGCTGTGTGTAAACACAGGTGTGGTTTCACTGGGAGATGCTTTGCAATCTGATTCTCCTGTCACCCTTAAATTTCCTGCTGGAAAGTCTGGTCTTCTGTTGGCCAGGAACAGAGGAAAGAGGCAAGTCTAAAGACCCTCTATTTCAAGCTGCCTCAACTGGTAGGCAGCAAGGGGACTTCCTCACTATCCTGAGTCTTTCTTTAGGCTTCATCTGTGGGTTTGGGAAGAGAGGAAGGAGAGAGGAATCCTGCTGGACAGACATGGCTCTGGAAGTTGCCATGGGGAAGGCAGTTTGAGCCCTAATCACCCTGCTTCTGGCTGAGTAGAAATAGAAGAGAAGCTGGAACAGGATCCTTCTTCCCTGTACTTGAGGGGGCTTCCTAACAGTCTGCCCGTTACAAATGTTCTAGAAAATTCTACCTGAGCCTGAGGGACGAAATTAAGAAACACAAAGTAACAGCAGAGATGAAGAGTCCAAGAGGAATTTCATGGGTGCCCATAGTGTGAGGCCAGACTCCCTGGGAAGAGAACTGGGACTTCCCTTCTTCAACCGGGCTCCATGTGACACACACCGAAGAGGTTGAAAGCTTCAGCCAGTAATTCCTTCCCATAAACCATCTTTTATTTTTTATTTGTTTAGTGAGCTTGGGTGCTGGTGAGGATCACAGGAGAGACTATTGATGGATGTTTGTAAGGAGCCATCAAGGTTGGGTTGGGTTGGGTTATAAACACTCAGAAGCATAGAGGGTTCTTCAGAACAATAGCAGGTGCTGGGTTGCTAGGCCCAACTCCCATTGGCAACTTCCTATGAACTCTTTCTCTGTTGGCTTGCATGACTCCCAATACAGAGGAGCTACTCATGGAGTGTAGTGGACAGGGCCATATCCTACCCCCTTCCTCCCTTCTCAGCCCTCCCTTGAATGGACATTTCTTTTCTCTGTGTCCACTCCCTGTCTCCATACAGCCTTCTTTTTTGTAACCTCCATGCAGAGGAGAAAAATTATCAAAAAACAAGAAGATCCTCCTCATCTCTGCAGCTACCTCTTTCCTGTTGCCCTGGCCTCCCCAGGATTGCACCCTGCCTTCACTGTACTGGTTTGTCTGTGGGCTACACTGCCCTCTGCCCACCTTCCCACTGAGAGTAGACAACACAGTCTCTGGAATTGCAGGCCCAAAAGAGTGAGAACAGGTCACAACATGCTGCATAGCCACCCGCTCTTGGTTTTGGGGCTCTGTGATTCATTTTCCTCATATCCAGGGGATCCGTCCTTCAAAAATTCCCTCAGACTTCTGTAGTAGATTGGAGTTTGGGTAACTCAAGGGTTCCTTGGGACCTCAAAGACCCCCAACACTCAGCCCAGGAGATGAAGTGGTTTTCAAGTCAAACTTAGAGGGTCTCTTGGGAGAATGGGGTTCCAGTAGACACTGAACTGATCACTTTAATTACACCAGAATTGCTTTAACCCTACCCATCCTGAAAAGTCTTAGGGTAACCAAAGTATAATCCAGAGGTAATATGGGCCCAATGTATGTAATGCTCCAAACACCTCTGACATACTTGGTCATCAGAAACCAAAGTGCTATTGCAATTTTGATTTCCAAGTAGCTAGAAGTGACTCACTTCACTACAATTAAATAGATACCGTGAACGCCCATCTCGTTCTGATTTTTATCCAAGCCCAGCATTTTCCCAGTTGCACTGGAGTTCTGGGCACATCAGGAGCTTGAGGAAAGCATTTGTTGATTGAAGAAATGACTTCATTCTCTCAGGAGGCTGCCACCACCCTGCAGCCCACAGGAAAGGGATCCGGCAGCTCCCACAGAGGGGAAGTTGTCCAGTGGTTATTTTACCTCTTATTTTCCCTGTGTCCTCACAGTGGATGTGGCTGTGTTCACTGCTCCTATTCTACTGAGAAAAATATCCATCACTTCCCTCCCAGAAAATCAAACACTGCTTCATGTTGGAAGGACAGTGTGATCTAAAAGCCCCCTGAGCAGAGCCAGGCAGAGTGATTCATACTTTGTGTTCAGAGACAAGACTGACATATGCCGTGCACATGTGCCCAGGTCAGCCATGCAGCCACGCTGGATCCGGAGAGAGGCCCACTCAGAGGAGAAATCCTTATATTTACCCTTTGCCAAACCCAGAAACTCACATCAGCTCCTCTCATAAATAGCACAGCCAGCAGGCTTGGCATTTCAGAAGCACAAGATGCTCCGTTGAAGTTAGACCAGAGAAGGGGGACTGGGATTACAGAAACAGAATTGCACTCATTACCTAAGAAGAAAAGAGTCCAGCTTCTAAAAATACAGTAGCATCTTTTTCTAGCTAGCCCTCTGTGTTTGTGTACTTATTTTTTCAAAATTTATTTATATTTTAAGCTTTGCCTTTTAAAACATGTTCTGCAGCCCTTGCTACAACAGAATGGTTTGTAAGTGTCATTAGAGATAGCTCCTGGACTCTGGTGCAGCCAGTGCCAAGCTGAAGCATGTCGCCTTAGAGATACAGACACAGGCGATGGGGTAGAGGGCTGGGCTGGTTTTCTGTTGTATTTTGAAAGGCAGTCAGAGAGGTCCCAGCCCTCAGAGAAAGCCTTGAGATAAGGTGGTTCTTACAAGGAATTGGCTGGGAGCATATAATGACACTTTAAAGCAACATTATTGTTCCAAGACAGAGGACAAATGAAAAGAAAAAGCATTCCAGCAGCTTCCTTGGGCAATGCTAACTAGGACTCCACCTCCCTCTTGGACTTTTAGTGGGGGAGGCTGCGGCTCACCATATGAGCTTTCTGCCTGAGGCTGGGAGCAAGTGTGAGCCGTTAGTGCTGGATGCTTTCCCCTGACTGGTCAGAAGGGTGCTAGCTGTCGCCCACGGCTTTATGGATACAGGTGACCTTTGTGTGTCAGCTGCAAGGGAACAGCATTGGAGTCTCACCTCAGGGAACATCGCAGGGATGTTTCTCTTCCTCAGTCACGCACAGCTTAACTGCAACAGTTCTGTCTTCTATTTGCAAAAGCCTTCACCCTAAATTTCCTCCAAACAAACCTCTACTGTTTGGGGACCAAGTCTAGTCTCAGATCCTCACAGTAGATCCCAGAGATCCCCACCTGGGACACTTGCACAGCCTAATCCCTAGAACCTGTGAATGAAACCTTGCTTGGATAATGAAAGGGTCTTTGCAGAGGTAATTAAATTAAGGAGCTTGAGGTAAGGAGATGATTCTGCATTATCAGGGTGGCCCCAAATGCTATCGCACATCATGTCCTTATAAGACCCTTACACAGGAAGAGAATTTGACACAGGAAGTGAGGATGGAGGCAGAAATTGGAGTGATGCAGCCACAAGCCAAGGAAAGCCAGCAGCCACCAGTAGCCGGTAGAAACAAGGACCAGATTCCCCTCAGTGGTCCACAGTGGGAGCAGCTCTGTCAAAACCTTGATGTCAGACTTCTGGCCTCAAGACCACAAGAGAATAAATTCCTGTTGTTTAAGTCACGCAGTTTGTGATAGCAGCTACAACAAGCTAATATAGCCCCCATCCTGTCTGCGAGCCTGGTAAATTTGCCTGATAGCTAAATTGCAGCACCTCAACATCTCTTTGGGGCATTACACTTAATCCATACCTAAACCACAGCAGAACTGTCCTGGGTGGAAGCAATAAATGAAATGGTCACTCTTGAGGAAGACTTGTGTCATTAGAAAGACCTTTGGGACAGCTGACAGAAGATGTTGAGGATGTGGAATAAGAGGAAGAAAATCTGATCAGGGAAACTCAATGAGCTTGGATATGATAAGACTGGCAAAGGAGAGCAAGCTGGACTGGCCAGAGAAAAAGGAAGATGAGCAGAACTGTGTCTCCAAATAGCTGAAAATGTTACAGGAGACACTCTGTCCACTCATTTTCCTGGAGGGTTGTCCCTTGGGAAAAGTTCCCCAACCTATTCAGTAAAAGGCCAGACAAATGTGGTTTGGGTTTCCAGCCCACGTGGCTGCCATCTCTACTACCCAGCTGCACCGTAGTAAGGTGAATGCAGTTTCAGGCAATGCACAATGAATGTATGCAGCTGAATTCAATAAAACTTAATTTACAAAAGCAGGCACTGGGTCAGATCTTGCCTAGGGGAGTAGTTTGCTTTTTCATTTTGCAGTAATGCTCCTGGCCTCTGCTTGCCATCTTCCTCCCCCAGTGGACACTGGGACTGATAAACAGGCATTCTCTGTTGGAGGACCCAGGTCATCCCCCATCTGGATGGACTCTGTGGAGTGCAAGGAGCACCCCATACTGGAGGTCACAGAAGCAGGGTGAAAGTATTGCACAACTCAGCCCTGCTCTGGGGTGAGATATCAGCAGGTCTGTCTAGCTGAGAGAATGACATAGCTGTGCTCTGCAAGTTTCATCAGACACAAAGCAAGACCATGATGCTGGCTGCATGACACTTAGATTTGATCTTAATTACCCGAATCTTAGAGAAGGAAGGTCCAGGATACTGGTCAACCCAGCAGTAAGTGATCTGATTCTCAGTTCAGCAGCATTTTGGGTTGGATCTCTCTGATCTGCTGCCCTTTTTGGCAACTTCACATGTCGCACATCTACTTTGGATGCGTGGTAGCATCTAGAGTCTCTCTCTCTCTCTCTCTCTCTCTCTCTCTCTCTCTCTGTAATGAAAAGACATGTTGGTACGCAGTATGTGTAAGGCATCTCGGTGTAAGGGCAGTTAGGAGGTGGATCTGGGATGAGCTGCACTTGGAGACATGACTTCAGAGGCTTTAAGGGTTCTACAGAATAGAGATAGAGGGCTAAGTTCACTGTTGCTGCTGCCCGACTTTCAGAAACTCAGCCTTATTCACTCACCAGCGCTGGATGTGTATGAATCATCCTCACTCCACAGAACTTTTGTTGTCATTAGTAGTAGCAGAAAACACAGACATTCATAGACAGAAGAAATAGAACCACCTTTAATTGCCATGCAGAGATACTTATTATTAATAGGCATGTATCTTTCCAGATGCACATATGAGCTCATACCATCCATGCTGTCTTGGAACCTACTTTTGGCATTTGAAATATAGTATCTTTCCATGTTCCAGAGAAGCACATAATGGTGATTTTTATTAATGACATGATTCATTTACCTAGCCCTCAGTTATTGGCCATTAAGCTTGTTCCCGTTTTCCCAGTAAAAACAGTGCTGCCATGAACATCTTTGTGGCTGGCCATGGGAACACATTCTTAATCATTTTCTTAAGCTAAGTTCCAAGAAGACAAGCATGACTGTAGAAGACAGCTTTCAGAGACACACATTCCACATCCTTCGAAGGGAAGCTTGACATGAAGTAATGTTATCCATATGAGAAGAGTGGGTTTGGATCTGTGCTTAGAAGTTCAGTCCAGCAATGCCTCAGACAGCTGCCAGAGTTCGCAGGAGAATCCCCTACATCTGTGGAGATCACAAAGGCCCGCAGCCTTGGCCTATGCCTACTTCCCATCACCCCCGGGAGGATGGGTCTTGTCAGTGCGCAGGGGCAACCCTGACAAAAGGAAAAATGGGGAAACAAGCTGAATCCCAGCTTCTGGAACAAAGTGAGCAAAGAATCCCCAAACTATTGGCTCTCCCCTGCATGGTGAAAAGTGAAGAACTTATTGAGTTTTCTTCCCCTCTCCCTGAGTATTTTAAGCTCAATGATTAAAGCTTGGTGGGGCCCCCAGAGAGGGTGGAAATGGCTTCTTTGGATGTTCTCTGAGCTCTTCAGAATTACCAGGAGTAGGAACCAAAAGAGATGGCCAGAAACATGGTTCTGGGTCTCACGGAGGAGGGAGGAGGACCCTGGGGTTTCCTTTCAGTCTTATCCACACTTAGCACTTAAGGCAGCACTAGACTCAGGGTAGAAGCCAGACTAGAGGGAACAATGTGTCTTTTCTTTAGTTTCCTTGTTTTCTCAGATCCAGTGGGTGGTAGCAAGTGGGCTACAATCCCCACAGCAAAGTAGAAGGCTGTCTGAAAGAAGGCCAGCTACTCCGCCAAGACCCTATGACATTTAAGATGCCCCTGCAATGGTTCTCAGCCCCACTGTGCACCGGGATCGCAGAAGCCAGGTTCAGGACAGGCGTTTAGACTCCAAAGACTCTGACTGCATGGGTCAGAACTTCATCCTTGGTAGGGTTTTTAAAGGACTGAGAAACATTGAATAATCTCTTTAGATGGAGGAGCGTAATGCAAAGTGAAGACTGGGGACTTTGGAATTGACTGATCCATGAGCAGGCTGCAGAGTAAGAGTGAAAATGGATAGTATCATGCACCTCCAGACTTCCATGTAGCAGGCACTCAGTTAACAGTGGCTCACCACACAACTGGAAGAGAGTAACACACAGGCAGTGGAAGAGCAGGCGGTAGGAAAGACAGTCACAGTTGCTTGCCAGGATTGAACTGAGAGTCTTGACATCAAATAAGAACCAGAATTACCACTGTCTTTCAAAATTGCTGAGGAATGGGTTCCAGAACCCACCACAGGTACCAAAACTCATACTTGAGTCACTTATATAAAATGGTGTGCTATGTGCATACCCTCCCCTATATTTTTTTCTTTATTTTTATTATTATTATTTTTTCATTTTATGTATGTGGTACAGGATCTCACCACACAGTTCAGATTGATAGTGATCCTCCTATTTTCAACCTCCCAAGCCCTGGGATTATAGGCTTGTGCCATCACACAGGAGGAGGGGGTGGGGCTGGTGCTGCATGCAGGACCCAGGATCAAACTTTGGTCCCTGTGCTTGCCAAAGCAGGCACTTAGTCCACTGAGCTATCTTGCTGGCCCTCTCCCTTATGCTTCCAATCAACTCTAAATTACGTGTAACACCAAGTTGTAAATACCATGTGAATCGTTGTACTGCAGTGACTAGGGGAAAGGGCTGTAGCATTCAGTGCATACAGATTTTTTCCCAATGTTTTCCAGCCAAGGCTGGTTGAACCCATGGATGTGGAGCCCTCCAGCATAAAAACCAGCTCTATTTGTTCTGCAGTGGATGAAAGGTAAGGGACTGGTTTTAAATTTCAACTCTGAGGTCCAGCAATTCTGTTTGTCCCACTGTGCTGTGCAAATTATCTGAGGATTGAGTAGCTATTTAGCTTTATCTTTCCTTCCTGGCCTGCTGTTAGACTGGGGCACTGGGATCTGCTTTGTGTTAAAGATTAGCTCCCTAATGGGAGTGTAATCTGCCCTTCTTATGACTTGTTGGTGGGGGCCAACTGGTTTCCCACAGTGAAAACCTGAACCCTACCTCCTCACCAGTCCATGTTGAAGCAATGATCAGCCAGGGGCAGAGGCAAGGGTTCCAAGGGGCTTAACACTTCCTGTCTAAAGCAAACAGATGTCTCCTCCTACAGGGTGAGGACGATCACTGTCTGTAACTTACCCAAGGGCTGATCCAACTGCAAACAGAGCTCCGAGTTAGCCTGGCATCATGAAGTTGAGTGGACATGAAAGAGTCCATGGTAATTCCAATCTCAATGCTCCCTCAGATACTTTATACTTCAAGATTCTGGGTTCTTGACTTATTAAGTGATCTTCACTTGGCTCTGGAACATTTGGGCTGGAAGTTTCTTTGTCCCTTTCCCCAGAAATTAACGATGTGTGGGGAAACTTTTAGATGCACCAAGGGAGCCTCAATTAAACGAGGCCTGCTCTGAGACCTTCCGCCGAACAATCGTCCTTTGAATATGCAGCTCCCCGCCCCACCCCAGCCTGTCTGTTTTGTATGTTTGAGTTTCATGTATTAAAGTTTCTTAAAATAGGACTCACTGCCGAAGCCCACTCGGGCTCTGAGATAAAGCTGGAGCCTGGCCTGCAGGGAGCTGTGTAAGCCAGCGCGCTGCGGTGATGACGACCACAGCTTCATGCTGGGCCCTAAATCATGGCTAAACCCAGCTCTGAAAGCATCACCGCTCTCTGGCACTTTCAATTTAAAAGCCATGCTATATTTTTGTTTCCAATTATAGAAGGAGAAAAATAAAAGCATCTGGAACTCATTACTGTCCCTTTATTCCACACCATCACTTTAAGAAAGCAAAATAAGCTGTGTCTAAAATGCACAAGGAGAGGAAGCGATGACTTCAGGGCTAATCCTCATGCCCCGGACCCCGCTCCCTTGTGTGTCTCGGTGTTCATATTACAAACACATGGAGCTTGGAGTTGATGGCCGAAGCCCTGACAGCTCGTCAGCTCCTGCAGGAAGCTAGCTCAAGAGTATCTACAAGTCCCCAGGCTGCTAGGGCCAGCGGCGTCCTCTGTCCGACCATTCCTCATGGGCAGCACCTGACGCCACCCCACCGCCACCCAAGCCCAACAAGTTCAGGCTTGCATGAAGGGCAAGGATCCTGGCTTCAGAAACCCAAGAGCCAATGAATACTATGAAGAAGCAAGCTTGCAGGGAAGGCCAGACCTGTCGCCTTTAATGCAACACAGAAGCAGAGTGAGCAAACACTCCACCAGGCCCCAAGACCCAAACCCCAGCTCCTTGGCAAGCCACACAGGCCCCTCCTGGTCTGCTCTCTGTCACTGCCTTGGATTCTTCTCTCCCCCCTCCCTGAGTGTGCTGTCTTCTGCTCAGTGGGAATGCATTTCTCTACATACACCATGACCGATCATGCCTACTCAGCCAGCGTCCCCATTTCCAGGGCCTTTCACAGCCCATTTCTGCATGTTGGATACCCAGGCTTGAAAACAAGCATAAATACTGCCTTAATTCAGAATGTACTCAGCACCCTATGTGCCAAGTGTGATGGCGGTGTTGGGGCTCAGAACTCGCTACCCCATGTGTGGTGCTTTGTTGAGCAAACAGCAATAACTGAAAGATCATTCTCTGAAAGGACATTCTCTCACCTTTCATTGTGAGAGCTGGCCACAAAGGATGCTGTCACCTGTATGTGACAGACATCTTGCTCTATAGCCAGAGGAAAGGGCTATCCCACAGAGAAGTCAAGAAGAATCTGAGCAATGAGGCTGTGCTATGTCCCCCATTTATTATCATTCATCATACCTCTATGTACCTGTCTATTCTTCATCAGACCTAAACATAAAAATGCACTATTTGCCCAAGTCTTTGGTTCTTTTCTGATTGAGCCTATGTTACATGAAACTCCAATAACATAAATTTTTTATGCTCTTCCCTTATTAATCTGAGGTTAACCTGTGAGATAAAGATGTTACCTTTTCTCTCCTGTAGTAAACAGTAGGTCTACTGCAGAGAAAATTTACAAAATCTTTTCCCTCACTCACTTTGGCAGATTTTTTAGCTAATGCCTATCCTATATCCAGCACCACAAAGAATCATGAGTTTCCTACAGCTGTGATAACAAAATATCACACATAATGAATTTTCATTGTCATGATGGGGAAGGAAGCCAGAGCCTCATGCATGTCAGGCAAGGCCACTTCCACCTCCAGCTCAACACATATTTATTATCTTACAGTTTTGCAGTCCATCCAGGTCTAATGGGGCTAAAATCAAAGCATCAGCAGGACTCTGTGGCTTCCTTCAGGCCCTCAGGTAGATTTGATTCCTCTGTTTTTCCAGCTTCTAGGACCCATGGACCATCCTGGGCTCATGGACCATCGTCCATCATTAAAGCAGTAACAGTGGCCGAATCCTCCAACTGAACAAATCATCACTCTGACGGTCACCCATGGGGCTCTTGTGATTACAATGAGCCCACCCAGGCAACCTTGCAAATTGTTTAAAAGCCAGGTGGTGAGCAACTTGAACTCTATCTGCAGCTTCTACTCCTCTTTGCCAGGTGGAGAAAGTCACTTACCTCATGGTGGCCTGGAGGAGGAGAAGAATCAGAAAGAGAAGAAGGGGCTGGGGACAGAATATATCTCCAAAGGTATCCCTACTTCTGCCAAGTGGGGGCCACCTACTGATTGCACTTTTAGGGATGGAATTTTCAGTGGATCAATCCTCGCAACCGGTCACAAGTCAAAATCCCCACCTGTGAACACATGAAACTTTCAGGGGACATTTTCGATCTAAACCATAAAAACATTCTGGGAGGAGGAGGGTACTATTTTGCCTAATAAAAACTATATGAAGGTGTATGAGTATCTTGGTTACTTTTGTCCTTATTGAGACAAAATCTAACACAGTGTCTTGGTTCAGAAACACTTCTCTCTACAAACAGAAGCCTTAGGAAAAAATTTGCTTCTGTTCAAAAAACTTGCATCAGGTCAAAACTACAACCATATCCATCTTCCCCAGAATCACAGGATGAATTAAGTTTGTGAACCAAGGTACTACTGTACGCAATGCCTAAAGTTAAGGGAGGAAAGGTTTATTGAGGCCACGGATTGGAGAGGTTCATAGTTGGCTGGTTCCAGTGCAGTGTGGTGTAGCAAAAGCTTATTGAAGAGAAGAAATAGCCCATGGCATGGCAGGGAAGGCAGAAGGTAGTGAGCAGCAGCAGCAGCACACTTGCCTTTTCCTTTTTCCTATCCAAGCTATCAACCTGTTGGGTGGTGCTGATCACACTTGGGGTGGGCCTTCCCTTATCCATGCCCTTAATCCCAGCATCACAATCCTAATTCAGTCACCTTTAAAACTCCATATCTAGTCTCAGATGCCACCACCAGCCTGTGTTGCTTGTTCTCTCATCACTCCACTTCCCAACCACTGCATATCTAAATGGAAAAATAAATGTCCGGTTACATCACTGACAATGGCTCCAGCACGTGTAAAGCTTGCTTTGCTGGTGATGATGCTCCCTAGGCTATATTCCCCTCTATTGTCAGCTGCCCCCAACACCAGGGTGTGATGGTGGGCATGGGGCAGAAGGATTCCTACATGGGCAATGAGGCCCAGAGCAAGCGTGGCATTCTCACCCTGAAGTAACCTATTGAGCATGGTATTGTCACCAACTGGGATGACATGGAGAAGATCTGGCACCACACCTACGACAAGCTGTGTGTGGCCCCCAAGGAGCACCCAGTGCTGCTGACAGAAGTCTCCTCGAACCTGAAGGCTAACAGAGGAGATGACTCAGACTGTGTTTGAAATCTTCAACACTCGGCCATGTACGTGACTATCCAGGCCATGCTGTCCCTGTATTCCCCTAGGCGCACCACTGGTGTTGACATGGATTCTGATGATGGGGTTACCCACACAGTGCCCATCTATGAGGGCTATGCCCTCCCCCACCCCATCCTGCATCTGGACCTGGCTGGCAGGGACCTGACAGACTATCTCATCAAGGTCCTAACAGAGCATGGCTACAGCTTCATCACCACTGCTGAGAGGGAGATTGTGACATTAAAGAGAAGTTGTCACCCTCGACTTTGAGCAGGAGGTGGCCACAGTTACTTCTTCTTCCTCTTTGGAGAAAAGCTACGAGCTGCCTGATGGCCAAGTGATTACCATTGGCAAGGAGTGCTTCTGGTGTCTGGAGGTGCTTTTCCAGCCCTCTTTCCTTGGTATGGAATCCTGTCGCATCAATGAGATTACCTTCAACTCTATCATGAAGTGTGATATGGACATTCACAAGGACCTATATGGCAGCACAGTGCTGGCTGGTGGCACCTCCATGTACAGGCATTGCTGATAAGATACAGAAGGAGAGCACAGCCCTGGCACCCAGCACCATGACGATCAAGATCATTGTCCCTCCCAAGCACAAGTACTCCATGTAGATTGGTGGCTCAATGCTGACCTCACTGAAATGGACTGAGTGGGTGCCAGGCACCTGCTGTATGCGCTGGTTCTGAAGTATAATTTACCCTGGCAAATGTACAAACCTCATGCTAGCCTCATGAAACTGGAATAAGCCTTTGGTTTTTGTTGTTGTTGTT
>NDGN011473700.1:0-22019 GCA_002564285.1 Tympanoctomys barrerae
CAAGTCTCTATTTGTACTGAAGAGTCTGCGACAGAAGGTGGAGGTGGAAGAGTCTGCGCTGCAGGTGATGACGACCAAGCCCAATGCGAAGACTGAAGCTCCTCCGACGAACTGAGTGAGTGACTACTTCCTCAGCCCCTTTATATGGTCTCTTTGGGCTGAGTCACTCTGGGGGCAGAACCAATTGTATCCCAGGGCGGGACCCCCCCACCAGCTGAAGTGCACGGGGAGTCATCCGGTCAAGTTGACACAGTGTATCAACCACTACACAGGCCAAAGAGCAAATCTGGCTCCTGTTCCCCCTCTTGCCTGGAAGTACATGTTCCCACCTGAGTGTATGCTCTTGGGCGTGGGGCTGTGTGGCATCTTGTTACTGCTACACCATCCGTGCTGTGTTCTCAGCACTCTGAGATGCATGGTGAAAGAATGAGCAAATGAGACGAACCGATTTGCTTTGGGGAGGAAATGAAATGAAATCTGATCTGCATTAATCTCAGCAGAATTTTTTTATTTCAAGAAAGGGTGCAATCCCTTTTACTTGGGGCTTAGAAAGGCTGCTAGGATTTATATTTCTTATATAAATTGCAGTTTGTATGAACATGACTGTTGGGGTGACTGTGCCATTTGACATGCATGTTAACTCCTAAACGCTGTAACAGCTTGGTCACAACGTGTTCAAGACCTTGTTCGGGCTCCCTGAAGAACTTTGAAATTTGTATGACCATTGAAAATGCATTTCTCCTCAGTAATACATTGCCTGCAGCCAGTTTGAAAAAGCATTCTGTTACTCCAGTCATTTACCTCTACTAAAATCAACCTAGTTGAGCAAATACACCCTTGTCTAAAAGTTTAAAGCCATGGAAAATTTCTTCCTTTCATCAATTTCTGTCCTGAGGAGTCTTGGCAGAAGCTACTTCATCAAGATTTCTCTTAGAAAAATTACCTTTCTCAAAGAATAAGCGAATGTGATCCTCCCTGGATATCCTCAAAGCCATGGGCTTTGAAACAGCTCTCAAGAGCTCTGCAGGCGACACAAGTGTGCGTCTGAGCTTCAGCCTCCACATCCAGGGCACATTTCTCACCCTCTCTTTATCCTCTCTTTGTTCACTGAAAGCTTTCTCTCACATTACCCAGCCTTTGTCTAACGTGGGATGAGAACAGCCTTCTGCACTCCATCTGTAACTCAAAACACATCCAGAGGTACTGGCTTTTCTTTTTTTAAACTAGATCACCTGCCAGGCCACTTTAGGGATTTCCTATAACCACATATGCTGCTTTCCCAAGAGCCCTGGATGCTGGGAGAAAAATATAGGGAAAGAACAAGGACAGCCCAATGCCAGCATAGTCTCAGCTCAGCTGGAAGAACTTGGGGGAAACCCAGGAGCACAACAGGGCATAGTGGAGTCCCGGAGCTTGGCTCAGGTGTGGCTGGCGAGACCTTTGCCTTCGTCTTGAAAATGGGGTGAAACTACAGTCACAAGTCGCTTGATGATGGGGATGTGTTTTGAGAAATGCATCATTTAGGTGATTCTGTGATTGCGTCTGCATCATAACGGATACTACGTCACTAAATGATACATTCTTAGGGGACCACCATCATACATGCCATCTGCTGTTAGATGATGTTATGCAGCACATGACTTGGCGGCTTTATGTTCAAAACCCTTTATAAACTGGACAGTATTAAACCAACACAGGGTTCTTGTTGTCTGGCTTTCCAGAGCTGAACAGGGCTTTATTTAACTACCTACCACAGGTCGCTAGGAGAAGCAGCACTGCGAAATGAGTCAGCCTTGCTAATCGCTTCAGAGACAGGCTGCTGGGAAAAGTCTACACAGTTCAGCAGATTAGATAGAAATATTAATTATATCAATGAATCACAGCACTGCCTCATCTACGTTCACATTATCACTGACCTATTTTTCTATGTTCTGTCTCTCCTCTTCCGTTATCCTTGTAGAGTGATGGAGGGCCTTGTTGTGGGCATGGTTGGTTTTAGGTGCTGTAACTAAGCTGGTATCATCTTTCACTGGCACAAGATTAATTTACCTATGAGACAAGGCTGCTCCCTACCACATGCCAAATTGGTTGACAGCCAGGGGGCGGTTTTTACACCTGCTAATAAAAAATCCAGTGTGGTTGTGTGGATCAGATTCTATTACAAAGTATTGGGGGGAGTAGAAACAGGCTTATTTTTTTCTTGGTCCTAAGACTAAATTATTTTAAAATAGAAGGGCTTCTGCATTTCTATTTTATTATAGAGAAATATTTTATGTTATAACTGGAAATTGATTTCTATACTCAATAGTTTCAAGACCAACATCTCTAAGAGATAAAAGAATTAGGTAATGACAATACAGGGATAAGCCTATAAAAATGTCAGATGTTTTGGATATATTAATTATAAAGTCTTTCTTTTGATGCAGAAACCCCTGGATAAAGTGATCTATCATATAATATTGTCAGGAAAATTGAAATTAAGCTTCACAGACACAAGTGACTGTTTGGTCAGGGGTCTCCATTGAAGCAAATAAAATATGCAAGTATTTCCTTAACATTCTTTCATCTAAATTCCTGGTGAACATTTTGTTTGTAATCTGCTCCGTGTCTTGCCTGTTTTCTGGGTATGTTATATGTAGTTTCAGCTCAGACCAAATGAAGACAGCATTGATTAGACCTGATTTAAGGCAACAAGTGATAAATGCAGCTGGGAAATTGATTCATGTCTCTCAAGTGACTGGGGCACAGCCTTCCACAGTTGACACAACTCTTGTCTCAAGGCTGGAGAAAACAAACAGGGAAACACTTGTCAAACAGATAAATGACTGCATTGTTTCCAGCTCTTGTGGAGGCCATTTGTTTCTGAGATAAGGAAGACTGCTCTCCCAAGTCATGCAGAGATAAGCCAGAGGGAAAGGATGAATGTGGAACTAGATGGCCAAGCACTTGGAAAGCAACAGGAGAAATGACTGAGGTCTGAGCTGGATCTTGCAGCCCTCCGTGCAGACACACCGCGAGCAGCACAGTGAAAGCTGTCTCCAGTGTGCTGTGTTCTTGGTTGCATGCTGTTGTCTTTGAAGATAAGTCCAGACATTCCTTTTTGTGTGTATCTCTATTGCTGGGGATTGAACCCAGGACCTCACAGAGGCTAGGCAGCACTTGACCACTGAGCTACATATACCCCCAGCACTTTTTGAGACTAGGTCTCACTAGGCTCCTCAGGCTGGTCTTGAACTTCTGATCCTTCTGCCTCACTCTCCTGAGTGATTGGAATTATGGGCTCCCAGCCCCAGAGAGACCTTCCTGGCTTCTCTGTTGGAGTGAGCATACAGTGGAAGAATCAGTGGGACCAGCTGAGTAACACGAAAGCTCAGCTCACTGTCCTAAGGACTGATGCTCCCAGCAGTGCACCCACCAGCCCAGGAGTCCGCTAAAATAGTGGCCCCTGGCAGCCAGCACCTACCTCTCTGGAGCTTCACCCATAGTAACAGTTAAGGCTTCATTGTGCTTCTGTTCCCTACACAGGCTGTGTGTTCTCCCACCTCCATGTGCGTGCTCGCAAGTGCTGTCTTCTCCCTTCTTGATGATTGGCATGCTTCCAATTTACTGAGACTCAAAGACCTGGTAAAGTGCCACTTCCACAGAATGCCACTCTTCATTCCTCCAGGCTGGAGTTTCCCTCCTCCAGATTCCTAGTAGTTTCTAACAGACTTAGAGTATTAACCGCTCTCTGCTGTCTCCATCACTAAAGCAGAGACTTGAGGATCTGCTTCATCTTTGAATCTCAAACACTTACATAATGCCCTATTTGTGGAACACTTTCAGATGACATCATTGAAAGAAAAACCACACAAACTAGAAAACTAAGTGGTTTACAAGAATACAATGCATCAAACGCTCGCCAGCACTTTATCATCAAGTAATCCTCACCTAGCACTCAGGGCCATGTTGTCCCTTTTTTGTCCTATACCATGAATCTCAGTTCTCTTACCGAGTATGTTTCTGCCAACATTCTGGTCAGGGAGATCAAGTGTGTCTTTTCTCTTCCCGCTTCAGTTGGGGTTCTTCATCTCCTGGCATAACCAGCACACATGTTCTGTCTTTCCCTGCCACTCTGTCTCCACATATGCATCCCAGTACTCTCCACCCACTCTCTCTAGACCAGCAGGTGGCATTTTCATGGGGAGGAAAGCTGAGAAGTCCTCATTCTGGGCAGTGGGCCGTGACACAGTGGGCACCATCCCAGTGAGCCAGGGCCAGAGCCTGCTGAAGAGTCGTAAGTTCAAGGGATCAGAGCAGGAAGTAGGGGTTCCTACTGGGCCACCTCCTTGAGAGTGGGCTCCAGGTTTTGTGTTGAGACTTTTGCAAAATTAAAATTAGAGAAAGAGGAAGCAAAACAGTGCAGCATGCAAAGGGTACTGACTGAAGTCTGCTAACTTTTCCCTTTGCGTGTAGATATCCAACCTGGGCAGTACTCTCCTGAAGCCATCCTGTCACAGGAGCGTGTTAGCATCACAAAAGCAGAAGGATATTTCAGGATAAAGTTCAGTCCTTTGAACCTTTATGCTGTTGTAGTCTTTTTTCTGTACAGAAAAATTCATATACCCTTTTTTCTTAATATATGTTCATGAATATGTTCCCATGTCACTGAACAATTTTCCAAAATAGGACTTTGTATAGCTGCACTTCTGTGTTTGGAAGCAATTACAATTTTTTAGTAGTATATTTGAAGGCATGTTTGGAGCATGTTTCCCAAAGTTCCAGCAGGGAAGCTGCTGGTCTCAGTGTGGCAGTGTTCAGAGGTGGAAAACCTTTTAGAGGTGGATCCTGTCCGTATGGGCTCAGGTCATTGGATGCTGCCCTCGGAGGACGCTGATACCGGCCTTGGGGTGGGAGTTCTTGCGAGAGTGAGTTAGTATAAGAGCAAGCCTGTGCTCATTTGCTCTCTCCCCTATCTTGCCTGCTTGTCTCAGTGTGCACCCTTGCCTCTGCTTCTGTGATGCCGTCCATCCCTGGATTAGAGTCAGTGGGGCTGCCTGATCTTGATCTTTCCCTTCTAAAACTTAAACCTAAATAAACCTCTTTAAGAAAGCACCCACCTTTGGGTATTGTTACAACAATGGGAAACTGACTAGATGGATGCCTGGGTACTTCCTCGGGAGCTCTTCCCCTCTGCTACCATTGCACGATGTAAAGAGAGTACGCCCTTGAGTAAGAAGAAACCACAGCTGACAGCTATTGTTGAGCCTCTGCATTTGTGCAAAGTACTGTGCCGGGTTTGTCTTGTGAGCAGGCCAAGCAGATCCCAGGCTCCACTTTAGTACTTCTATACCCACAGGCCCCACTAGTGGAGGGGACTTTAGCCATGCTGGGACTATGGCGCTCATCTTAGCTAACTGGACTGTGGTTGATCTTGACCCAAGAGCAGACTGTGGTTTCTGTGGTCTGGAAAGCTTTACTAACCTGGGGGTCTATAACCTTGGCTGCACAAGTGGAACAAAAAGATTTTAAAATGACTGATTTCCAGCCTCCTCTGCAGAAGGTGGCATCAGAATCTTGGAGGGGACAGAATATGTCTAAATGGGCAAGAGCTAAGTTAATCCAACCCTCTCTCCTCAGAACTTTGAACTGGAAAAGGGAGAAGGGTCCAGGTCATTGGCAGATGCTGAGGGCAAGAGAAGCAGCAAGAAAAGTCTTGAAGTGGATCTGGACTCAGTCCTGTGAACTTGGTGTAGTGAGAAGGAAGATCTACATAGTTAAGATTGCACACTGGGGAGTAGTGTAGATCCAGTAAGGTGTGGAAAAGGACTTGCTGGTGATAATGATGGAGACGTGTCATTTGGGGCATATCCATACCTTTGTGCCTAGGGGTCCCCACATCATCCTTTTATGCAGCCTGGTGTCCACAAGTACTGACCCAGTGCAAGTGACAGAATTCCAGGGCATCTGCCTCTGGTATTGCTGATGAAATCAGAGGGCTTACTTCTAAGTACTATGTCACATCCACAGTTTGTCACCCTGTGGTTATACATGGTCTGGAAATACATGGAAAATCCCAGAGATGATGCAGTGCGCGGTAACCTGCACACTATTCTAAATGACATGATGGGAGTTTTGCCATCCTGCCTCGTCCCTTCACCAGCTGTGTTTGTTACCTGCCCAACTCATCCCTGACAGCCACCTCGCTGACTCAGCTGCTGTGGGCTCCTGGTGCTGTGTTTAAGTATCTTTTATTTTACTTAGTATAGCTGGCCCCAAAGCACAAGCATAGTGATGCCAGCTGGTGTTCTGGGTGTGCCAGGGAGGCTGCTGGGTGCTGCTTTGAAGTGAAACAATAGAGGTCAAGTGAAGGAGAAAGGTAAAATTGTCTGCTGAGCTTACCAAGATCTTCAATTCAGGATCTTTCCAAAAAGTGATCATATTCACATAACTTATTGCAGTGTCATACAACTGTCATATTTTGTTTTTACTGTGCCTAATGTGTAAATTAAACTTTACGGTAACTCTATATTGGGAAAAAGTATATGTAGGGCCCAGTACTGTCCCAAGTTTGAAGCACCCACTGGAAGTCTTGGAATCCCCAGAGGCTATAACAGGAAACCTAACACGACTACTTCAAATAATAAAGAGGATTTATCGAAGCCCCTGTCTCTCCTGGTTCAGCCGCCACAGCCCCCTCAGTGTTGACTCCTCCCATTGGACACTTGCCACAGCCCATCGTGGTTTGAGCAGCCTTCTGCTGTCTGTCTTGTAAACATCTGTCAAAAGGGATTACGTGTGTTTCAGCCTCCTCAGCAAACACTCAGCGTGGATCTGTTTACTGATCTAGTAACACTGGTGTGAACACTGATTTATTTGTTCACAGCCCTGGAATGGGGTGCTGGTTGGCTATATCTTAGTCTTGTGACCACCCCATCTGGGGGACAAAGGAGAACTCCGAGAAAGGAGGAAGGGCAAACTCGGGAAGGTAACTGATCAATGTCTGCTGCCCTGTTCACCAGGAGACGCTTGGTGCTGGGAGCGGAGCTCTGAGGTAGAGGGGGTGCCCGGCCCTGATTTCAGCCACAGCACAGAAACGAGCAAAAACCTGTTGCGCTGATGGCTTCGTTTCCACACCTTGGGACTCCCTAGTGTGGTCACACAGGCTACTTCCCCTAAACTGCTGCCAGCTGCCTGCCGATAGGAGGGGGCCTCCTCCATCAGGCAGCCTTGGCTCTGATACCTGTTGGCCTGCAGTTCCCGGGCTGCGCCAAAATGGGTGGGGAGTCTCTTGCCGAGTCTTCCTCCCCCTCAGCTCCTTCACTCTGGTGAGTCCTCCTCTAAGCCTCAGGCCCCGCTTGCCCACGCCTGTTTCCTCTCCCCTTTATCTTCAAAGGAGCTGAACTTCTGTCGGGCTTCTGCTCTCCAGAAGACCAGACTGTCCCATTCTGGTTGTATGAGTCACGGCAAGTGACCTCAGGTTTGCACGCAGCTCTACTCACACTAGTGTGTGTAGACGCCACACCTGACCAGGAGAGACCCTCCTTGGCGTGGAAGTAACCTGCTTGAGGTCAGCCTGTGCTCTAGAATCAACTCTGCAGCGTGCTCGTCTCTGCCTACGTGGCCCGAGTCTGCCACTTCTGGCCTCTGGGGAGGGGTGGAGGTGAGTCGCTGGTAAGTCTACACTGTTTGGCTTCTCAAATCCTGCGCACCCGAAGGAGGTCCGAGGAGGCTGCTGGTGAGGAGGCTCCTGTCCACCAGGCGAGCGGGGGATGTGTCAGCAGGCATAAATCATCCTAGCTCTCTGACGAGGTGCAGGCAGGCAGGGAACCTCAGCAGCAGAAGCTGCCCCTCTGCGTCCCCTCCCTGCCCCGGCGTGGGGAGGCTGCCTGTGAGCTGACTCCCTCCAGTCCACTGTACTGTCCACTGATGTGTCTAGTTACGCGTCTTACAACCGTAGGACTCCCCAGAGCACGGGCCGCTAGCTGAATAAGGCAGAGGACTTGAGCCCATCTGTTCTTTCTCCTCCTGGGGCGAAGGGGGGGGGGCGGGGCAGGGCAGGGCAGACAGTGCCTGTGTGCAAGCCCCAAGGGGCGGGGTCGGAGTGAGAGCCCCTGAGCGCTTGTGCCCGGCGGAGCCACCTAGGCCAGGTCAGACGGGCCAGGTCAGACGGAGCGCCAGGACCTGGTGAATCTGGGAGCCAAACTGCTAAAGTGGGCAGGTCGCAGTCAGGCTCAGAATTTCCCGAGGTGACAGTAATTAACCAGAGCTCAGGAGACTTCCCTGGGGAAGCCCTTGTCCCGCCCACCTAGCCCCATGCTAATGGAAGTGTCCCCATCACAGGCACCCCCATTCCTCAACTCACACTCGAGTTTACTTGCAGAAGATGCACCAAAGATGATCAAAACAACCGACAGCAGTAACAGCTCTCAGACCATCCTTTTCAACAGGGACCTGCAGGTGATGTCCCCCTCCTAGATTGGACTTCAACTCAGGGTCTCCAGCAGCTCTGTAGACCTCTACCGCTGAGTTACTCCCAGGTCTCACGTGAGTGTGGGGGAGAGGGGCTGGGAATTGAACCCAGAGCTGCATTCTCTGCCCTTCCCCTTTCCCCCTCCCCCCTGACCTTTTTAAGAGAGTCTCTCTGAGGTGCCTGTGCTGGGTTCGAAATAATAATTCTCCTGCCTTGGGCTACTAGAGTGCTAGGATTGCAGACATGTGCCCCCACTGCTGTGGCAGGTGATATTTTAGGAAAAGAAACTGGAGAGGGGCTTAGGCTTTCCCAGGGGTGGATGCACAGTTGAGTGGGAGCTGAGACTCAATGAATGGGAGTGACAGAGCCATGGAGACCTCCAGAAGAGAGGATGGGCAGGAAGTGAGGGACAGTGTGTGTGTGTGGGGGATGTTCAGAGAAAAAGTGAGGAGGGTTGGAGGATGGCCTGCGGGTGAGGATCCAGGCTGCTCAGGGACATTGGAACAGAAGGGATCAGCAGTAGACTGGGGCAACCCATAGACACCATCCTCATGTGGGCTGGAAGCTCAGAAACTATTGTAGAGAAAGAAACCGAAGGACAAATCAGTGCAGTGTCTACATGGAGAAGTAATTGAATACATGCTGTGGTCCCTGGTGCAGTTGGTTTGCAAGGCCCAGTAAACATTGCAAAATCGTCCTCCTCCCTCTTGTATTCTCTTATTCCCTTGCTGTTGTTCACTCTTTTATAGCCATCGCTGTCAGACTCACCTCACCCCCTCCAAACGCCTACTCTGTTAGGAGTGTTTTGAAGTGCTTCATGTCAAGTACGGAAAGTACTGCTGCTGACAACAGTTCACTGCCATGCGATTCACAGCACCAGGATTAGAGGTTTGATCTCATCTCTGATGCGCTCAACCAGAAGGTACGCTCAGTCCCATTTCACAGAGAACCACATCCTTTGCCCAAGGGTGCAGTTATTAAACATTGTTTTAGAGGGAGGGAAAGTGTTGCGATTTATATCTAAACGGTCTCCCCAAATGCTCAAGTGTTTGGAAGGTGATTAGATCATGGGGGTGCAACCGGGGTTGGTGGATGAGTTCAAGCTGGACTTGCTGTTAGGAGGTGGGGCCGTTGGAGGTGGGTTCAGGGGGTGTGGTCTCTTTCAGCTTCCTGGCTACCAAGGATTGAGTACCTTTTCCTCTGCCATCCGGCTTCCATGGAGCCAGTGGGCCATAGACTAAAACTGAACCAAAATAAACTTCACCTCCTTAAGTGGCAGGTCTTGGATATTTTGTCTATGGTTGAAAAAGTGGGAAAACAGAAACCAGTAATACAGTGTAGGAAAATGAGGCTTCATGAAAGATGTATTTGACCCAATTTGAAGAAGGACAAGATTTCCTGCCGATACTGCTGTGACATTGGACAGTTTATAAACTGCCCTGGACCCCATTTTCTTTATCTGTGAAACAAGGGTGATAGTTTCCTAAGTGGTTGGGAAGAATGCAGCGAGAACACAAAGCTCCCAGCACAGTGTTGGGTCACCCTTGGGGCTCATTTTCTTTTTCTTTTACCAGAGTGAAAGAATACCAAAACTGATCAGTACCAAAAATTGTTTTCAATGGAAAGGGTGGCGTTATCATTTGGGTCTGGATATCCCCCTAAAATCTCAAGTGGTCACAGTTTTTCGAAGGTGGCTGAGTCTAGAGTGTATGGTTGAGTCATGGCATAATGTTGGGATTAAGGGTGTTGAGACTAAGGGTGGTGGCTACTGTATCAGTCCACTGAGTGGGTGGCTGAACTGTTGCCCCTCTGCCATGTGTCACCCTGCCTTGGAGTCAGCTGATTATAGATTGCAACCTTCACAAACTGTGAGCAGAATAAGCCTTTCCCCCCTTTAACTTTGGGTGTCAGGTATGTTGTCTCAGCACTGAGAAAAGTAAGACAAGTAGCAAGTCACAAGGCAATTGACACCAACAAGTTCCTTGTGCCCTGAGTAGCAAACAAACTGCTACAGCAAACAGGGCACCACACCAATGCCCAGAATTGGAGACAGATTTATGTATATCAGTGGGCACTGATTGGGATTATTCTGAAAAATGTGAGGCCCTACTCTCTGGTGGTCTAGGGCTTAAATGGCATAAGCAAGCAGGAAGCATAGGGGCAGAATGGCTGTCAATTGGAGATTGGTTCATACAATGTGCATCACTGTGACCAGCTGTGGATCACAGTGACCTGCTGTGGATCACAGTGACCAGCTGTTTCTAAGAAATGAAAGCTGCATAAACTATAACTGCAGTTATTACCTGGGCAACTAACTGACTGAAGTATACCTAAAAGCTGCCATATTTCATTTAGTACTGTGTCCCAGGTCTGGAACAGTGTGTGACCCACCACAGGTACTCAGTGTATATTTTTTGAGTCTTATAATTCTGTGGGTCTGTGACACTCACAGTGACTTTCTCAAAGATCAGGAGGCAGAGGACAAGCTTTGTGAGGAGGAAAAGAGAAAGGGGAGATATGTACTCTCCTTCAGTCAGCAGCACTGTGGGGTCCAAGCTGCAGGACTCCCATGTTGATGGTGACCCTTACTGCAATGCCAGCACATGGGAGAAGAGCTCAGAGCTGCTGGAGATGCCAGTCAAGTGTCTGAGGAGTGTCCTGTGAACAGACCTCTGCCCCGGCTTCTATACTCCCCTCTCAGTCTCTTCTGGGCCTCTGCTCTGGACCCTCCCGCTATCCCCACAGTGGCTACACCTGAAGAGGATCCTTCTTCGCAGCCATGGATCATCAGCGCTCTCTGAGGATGTGAATTATCACAGGCAAACCCAGCTCCCATCCGTCCCTGCTCAGCCCTGTTGGCATCTCGCTAGGCATGGCCTACATGGGGCTTCCTCACAACGAAAGCACAGCGGCCCTAACCTCTCACCTTAGCTGGGGATCTGATGGAGCAAGTGTGAAGATTCTAAACTGTGAATACAAAATCAATTGCTCCTTCGAGTGGCAGTGAAACAGAAGTCTACAAGATTGGTAGCTGCTGGCTAAAGGCTGCTTCCACCTACCACTCCAAAAGAGCTGGCAGAAGCCTGAATTCGGATGGAAACAGCTTCAGCACAGAGCCCTCAAATGGGCTTCCCCCACGGGGTGCAGATCTTAGAAACAGTTTGGAGGTCGGGGCCAGCCACTCCTGGGGGCCCTCAGAGGGGGCACCTCCTAGAGAGAGGTGGCAAGATTGCAAGGCTTAGGAAGGAGGCCAGGTTGCCTGTGAGTGGGTCCTGCTGGCTCTTCCTGTGGCTGAGATCACCAGCCTGGCAGGGTTTGTGTGTAGGTTAGGCAACCTGTGACTCACATTCAAATCAGCACCCCCAGGCGAGGAAAGCCTGGGATGGTTGAAAGCCAGGTAGCTAAGAATTTAATGACAAGCAGGCATAGTGGCACATGCCTGTAATCCTAGCCCTTGGGAGCCAAGGAAGAAGGATCACCACAAGTTTGAGGCAGCCTAAACTACATCTGGAGACTCTGTCTCAAAACAAAAAATAAGACAGACAGAGAAACAGACACAGAAAGGAGTGGGGGGAGATCGGTGACAGCCATGAATATTTACTGTCACAGCACAAGAATCATAAGATACAGGGCAGGTTCACAGCACTCTCCACTCCCTGGCATGGGAGTCTCTAGGGCTTCTATTTGTTGACACCTCAGTTTACTCAGCAAGGAGGTGCTAGGGAGCTGTTTTCATGCCCAGCCTAAAGCAGAGGAAGGGGATGAACAGGAGGAACATGAGCTTTGTCGCTACCATAGAGCCAGCGGTTTCCTTTCACATTTGCATTTTATTTCCTGGCACACAGCAGCAGCAGCAGCAACAATAAATTTGCAGCAAGAGCATGGGACTGACCTGGTTGGAGTGACACAGCCCTCAGGGACTCATGTCCATGGTCCCAATAGGGCCCTGACCAAGCCGTGAGGCTGGCAGGCCACTGGGGAGCAATGGAGAGCCACTTCCTGGCTGCTCCTGAGAGCAGAAATCCTTTCAGGCTGAGGCCAGGGATGCCGCAGGGTTAAACCATCTACCCTAATTCCCGTAGTGAGGGGAGCAGACTTAAACTCAGCAAAGTTGTGCTGAGTCTGCTGGTTTTTCCTACACCCCACTCCTAGACTTCTGAGGATGGTTCAGCCCCTCAAAAGGCTGTTGGTGGAATTTCTGGTATGCTTCATCAAAGGATGGAGTCCTCCTTCCAGTTAATACTTGTTCCTTTTCTAAAACACAGAAGAGAGGGGCCAGGGAGATGGCTCAGTAGAATAAGCACTTCCCTGGCAAGCACTAGGGCCTGAGTTCATTCCCTGGTTCCAGGAAAAAAATAAAAATAAAAAAAAAACCCCAAAAAACAGAAGAGAGAAGTGGTAGCCATGTCTGTGGTTGCCTTGGAACTTTTAGCTATAGCAGATGCCCATTAGAGGAGCCAGGTAGGCACCAGAAACCAGCCCATGTGTCACCTCCCTGTTAATACCCTGGGACTGAACTTGGTCAAGCTGGGGAAGGGTTGCTTGCCAACTCCTGGAAGCTAGTATTGATCACTGTTTTATTTTGTTTTGTTTTGTTTTTATTGTTGTTTTTAAATGTATTGGTTGTCACAGGGTCTCACTACACAGCTCAGACTTGTGGTGATTCTCCTGCTTTCAGCCTCCCCAGCACTGGGATTACAGGTGGGTGCCACTGTGCCCAGACTCTGGCCAGCTCACCCCACCCTGGGGGGTGGGGCTGGCAGGGTGTGTAGTGCTGGGGATCCAACCACAGTCCCTGTGCTTGCTTTAGTCCTGTGAGCCACTGTAAAAAAATAGCTAAGACTGGGTACATTATATAAAAAGAAGTTTATTTAACTCATATGTTTGAAGGTTGGATTGCATGGTGCTGGCATCCTTTCAGCTCTGGTGAGGGACTTATCACTGTGTCACAAGACGGAGGTGGCATCATGGTGGGATATGTGCAACAGGAGAGCAAGTGCGTGGTGAGAGAGGAAGTAAGAAATGTCAGGAAGCTATGGAGAGGCTGGTAGGGAAGCTGTTGCGTGCCGTCCGAAGCTGTAAGTAGCCGTTGTTTCTCTTGGAGGACCTCATCATGCTGGCTTTCTTGCTGAACTTGGTTGTTCCAATGAGGAACAACCTCATTGTCACTGAGAATGGCTATGGTTCACTTTTGGGGAGTTATGGTCCTTACCTTGAGCATCACTTCCTGGCTCCAGAGGGGAATATGGTGCACTGCTCAGTCTCCTGAAGAAGCTTGTCGCATTGGCTTTCCTGATGGGAGCTCAGCTTTCCTCCCAGAGGAGCTCAGGACCTCACTGTTACTGAGGATGGCTATGGTACTTTTGGGGGAGCTCTGCTTCTTTCCTTGAGCCTTGCTTCCTTGCTCTAGTTCAAATCCCTCAGCCTGTTAGCACAGATCCTTCATCCTACTGACATAGACTTTCTAACTTCCACCCCTGACCTTTGGGCTTTCCCAGTGCAGATCCAAAGACAAGCCTGCATGAGACATTGTCCTGAGCTCTAGGCCCCCAGCTGGACTTGTGGGAGGCAGCGTTATGGGCTCTAGGTTTTTGGCTGGATTCATACAGGATATTAGAATCCAGATCCTCAGCTGGATTCTTTAGTCTTTAGTCTTTAGTATGTTATCTTGGATAGTTTTCTCGTATTGCTGGGACAAAATACCTGACACCCAGAATTAAGGAAAGAAAGGTTTATTTAACTCACAGTTGGTGGAGGTTTCAGTCTATACTTAGCTAGCTCCAAGGCTGGCTGGCACATGGCGGAGAACAGCAGTTCATGGTGGCAGAAAACAGTAAAACAGCAAGAGCAAAAAGGGAGGAATAGCAATCAAAGGTCAGAGGCAGAGAGCAAGCCTCTCCCCCTCTCTGATTGCATTCAGGGTATCTGCCCCAGGGTGGGCATAACATTCACTATCAGAATCCCAACATTGGATCATGAATTAGTCACAAACTCTAGAAGCCACCCTATGGCTGCATGGGGCTTTGGGGGGACATCTAGACCGATACTGGACAGATGTCTTGCACTCTTTGTATACATGATTCTTTAGGTAACTATTAGAAGATAATTCTATAGAATATGTGCCCTGTATTGTATTGTTGGTCCCCTTGCTCAGTCTTACTGAGGCTTCCCTAGAATCAGACATTGTAGTGCATGTCCTTTTGTCTGAGAGATGTTCCCCAAAGCATGGACACTTGGGGTGGGTGCAACATCAAGTGTGTCATCACTGTGGCCACTGAGGAGCTCTAGGGTCATCTTGTGGTCCTGACTACCACTGCCGAGACCACCTCTTGGGGCTTCTTGTGGCTGGAGGAATGAGTTCATGGGGTCCAGGGTTGTCCCAGTGAGGTTCTGGGTCCAGGGTGTGTACTCGGGGACCCACACAGGGTTGACAGCAGCTTTCCCCAACATCCATCCTGACAACTTCACAACGTTTGTCCTGCTCTATTTAGTGGGCTTAGGGAGTTGTCTGTGTCTTGGTCGCCCTTTTACTGACTGTGGGTGAAATGCCATTCCTACGACAGTGTCTTTCACAGCACCCTTCCTGGCTCAGGATTGCTTCAGAAAACAAAACCCAAGCTCCTTGCTGCTCATACACCACAGAGCCTTGGTTGGACTTCCTGAGCCCTGCTGCGTGACCATTTCCTTTCGCCTGTCTTCATTTTTTCTTCTCTTCCTCCCCTTGATCTTCAGAAGCCAATAAGGAAATCCCCATTTCCTGGCTTCCTGCCTTCCTGTTGTTAGTCCAGAGACCTCGGGAGGGCTACTTGGCAGGAGCAAAGTGGGTGTGAGGCCTGGGAGAGGAGGCTGGGCTGCGGGCCTGGTGTTGCAGGGTTTCGTGGCCCACGAGCGCACACTTTGCTCTTTCTCTTGCTGATGGACCGGAGGTGGGGTGGGGGTGGGGGGATATGCAATGGAAAGTTGGAATCATGCCCCCACTGTTGCTCAGTCTACAAACCTCAGAACTCCCAGAACCTCCTCGGTGCCCTTCCTGGACCACCTGGCTATGCGGTTTCCCTGCTTGGGGTTGGGGTGACTGGAATCATAATCCCCAACACAGCAGGTTACTGTGTTAGTTTCTGTTTCCTGCAGCTCTGTGGTATGGTTCCCTGGGGGTCATAGATTCTACTCTGCAGTTACCCTTGCTGATTTTTGCCCACAACAGAGGCTGTTCACGCAGAGCCCTGCTGCTTCATTTGGCAGTGACAGTCTAATGAGGCGTAAATGCCATGGACACTGCTCAGAGGCACATAGCACTTGGCGTCAGTGGTGCTGCCCGTTGTCCTGTAGCATCTCCCTGGCACATCCGTCTTGGTCCCAAGCACAGCTACATCGCCAGGGTTTGCACTGGAGTGAGCAGTGCAAACTCTTTGGAGTGGTCCCCCTGATTGGAAACCACTAGAAAGAGTGAAGGACACACCCTCCCTCCCTGCCCAAGGACAGCGGGCACACTCCACTGTGACCTGGCCCAAAGGTTATAGGCTTCCCCACCCTACGTGGGCTGGTGGCCACACACAGTTTCCCCCCTCCACCAGCACTTTAGTTTTCTCATCTATAATGCACAGTGACAAAAAAGCTACATTTTTTATGTGGTTATGATGAGGTTAAGTAATATTTGTAACATGCTTAGAGACATACTTTGCACATAATGTTTGTTAAATGAGTATTTAACAAATACTCTCTTTTTTTTTTTTTCTTGACAGAACCATAGATTGAACTCAGGCCCTTGCTCTTGCCAGGCAAGTGTTTATTCTACTGAGCTATCTCCCTGGCCCCCTAGTAAATTCTCTTATATTTTTTTCTGTGGACTCCAGAAAGGCTCTAGGATGTGGCAGGGGTGGGGGTAGCGGGTCTTGTAGGAAGGAGTGAGGAATGCAAGAGCCATGTTAGGAAAAGGGTTATACCTGATTATTAAGCAGGACTTCGGGCTGCAGGGAATGTTTACTGTTTCAACAGCTGTCTCTAGAGCACCTACTGTGTGCTTTGCACTGTACACATTGCTAGGCTTACAGTGGTGACCTAGTGGAGTTTACATCTAAGTGTCAGGTGCATCCGAAGCCCAAGAAGGCAAATAAATTAGCTTCAGTGTGATTATGGCTATGAAGAAAATGAGCAGGATAGAATAAAAGCAGGAACAGGGTGAGGGCACCTTCAGGGCAGGAGGTCAGGAAAGGAACGAGCCAGCCATGTGAGGCTGTGGAAGGACAGCCTTCCAGGCAGGGAGCAGCAGGAGCAAAGGCTGCGGGGTGCAGGGGAGCTCAGGAGCAGCAAGAACACTATCACAGGTGGAGCAGCAGGAGGGAAGAGAGCAGAGAAAGTCAGCTGGAGGGGTTGATGCAGCCGTAGCATGTGGAGCTCTTGCGCTGCGGTGAAGTGTTCACATTTTATTTGAGAACTTCACACAGGCAAATTGCATAGGCTTCTTTACCACTTAAAAACTCTGGAAGCTTGATACCTTTTTTTAAAAAAGGAAGAATTTATTAAAAGACAGCAGTGCCTCAAGGAAGCCACGGAAGGAACAGGGCTGGGCTTGAAACAAGGAGGGTGACATTTGCATCCCTGTGGCTTCTCTGAGTTCTCCTCATCCTGGCCCGTGTGATGGAACACGACTTCTAAGTGCTCCTGGGTTAGGTCCTTGCCTCCCATGGCCCAGCATCTCAGGGTGAGGCATCTCGCTGCCCTGGCGTGCCTCAGAGGAGGACTCAGGGTGGCTTGTGCTGGAGTCCATTCCTGGAGCAATGAGCAACATCCGGGGAATAAGAGAGTCATTTTAGCATCCATCCTGCTCCTCAGTCGGCACCCCAACTGGGGAGGGCTAATTCAGAATGGAGAGTGAGGGTGCAGGGCGTTGTGAACACAGTGTTCAAGTTGCCAGAAAACCAGAGACCGAAGAATGTACCTTGGAGAAACATTAGTGTGTAGCTCTCAGCCATGCAGGTGGGCGGGTGGGTCAAGGGGACCCAGGGTGATGTGGTAGTGGCCCATGCAGGTGAACCCTCAAGTGGCAAAGTCTTCGGCAGAAAGACCAAAAGCTCAGATGCCACCCAGGCCAGAGATCTGAGCATGAGGCAGGCTGGAGAAGGGGAACGTGAGGCCCCAGGGCAGCTGGAAGGAGACTTGGTGTCTGCTGAGTGTCCCCTCTTGGACCCAATGAACTTCCAAGAAGATTTGGAACTTCCACATGATTAAAGTGTAAATATGACAATAAACTTAAGTCTGTTTAACATGTAGAGAAGGTCTGCCCAGAGCCCGAAGCCCCAGGTGTGCAGCCCAGGGCTGCTGTCCTGTGACCACTGAGCCTCAGCTTTCTGGGATGAGCAGGACTCAGCAGCACTCTTGGCTGGAGCTGGGCACAACAGGCACCCCCGGGTGGAGGCCAGGGGCCCATGAGTCCGCAGCCCTCCCTTCCTGCCCTCCTTACCCATCTGCCAGGCTCTGCTCAGCCCCTGCTGCCCGCTACAAGCAAGGTTGATCAGCCTGGGCTGAGGTGGGGGAGGGGTATAATCATGGAGGAATGCAGACAGCTCTGAGGGCTCAGGCATACACAGAGGGCATCTGGAGGCTTGTGATTCTGGATAAGGGAAGCTGCGGTAGCCACCTCAAGTTGGGGAGGGTGTACTTGTCACAGGAAGGCAGGTGGCCAGGTGGTGGGATTGGAGCCAGGCCAGACTTTTCTGGGCATGTTGACTTAGAACTGTTAAGGTAGATGACCAAAACTGAGAAATACAGCAGAAAGGAAGGCCAGGCTCTTCCAGTGGCATGTCAGGGCTGTTGGGTCAGAGCCTTGGCATGACTGCGCTCGCCACTGATGCGCCCCATCTCTGCAACTGGCGCATGAGGCAGTCTGCAGGTCGCTGTCCTTGGAGATGCAGATGCCCTGAGGTCAGGGCTCTGTTGTCCTGAAAAGGCATAGGTCAGTTTTGTTTATAACTTTGAAAGCCAATAAATAAAGCCCATTGCAGTTACAGCCTCCCCTGGGGATGGCAGACTCTGCCATTCAGTGCGTTTTGAGCCAGCTGTCCCGTACCCCTGGTTCCCTCATTAATGAGTTAAATAAATGTTCGACACATGTTTATTCTCTTAGTTTAAGAATCTCTTCCCTGTGTTATTCTTTGACAGAACTCTCAGCTAAGTGTGATGAAAAGCCAAGGAGGGTTTTAAGCAGGCAACTGCCATAATTAAATTTGCCTGTGGATGTCAACATTAATATTCTTCTGAGAAAATCAAGAGACCCAGGCTCCTACTTTTACCTTCAAATACGAGGCTTTATCTCTTGGGGAAAATAACTGGTTTGGTTGAGGACTAATCTGGTGTTGTTATCATGAAGTGTAGGTTTATTACAGGGTCTTTCTGTAAACAAAGGGGACTCTAATCATTGCAGTGTCCATTTTGTTAAGATTTAATGCAGCGACGATAATTTATTATAATGAGACTCAACTAATGAACTCCACTTACAATTAAAATGTTTTAGAAAGCTTTCTCTTCTCTTGGGCCTCCCCAGGAGGCCGAGCTCTGACAAAATGGAAACACTGTGCTATGGGATACGTTGCTTGCCAGCTGTTTCAGGTGTCAGAGACAGGCTGTCCCTTTAAAGTGCTTGAAAAGGGAGGGAGGTAGATGCTATCATCCATTTCCATAAATTATTGAGTAGGAATTTAAGTTCATCTGTTTGGAGAAGTGTTGAGGTTGCACGTGCTAATTGGAGAGTCAGAGAGACAGTGTTCGGACTACAGAGAGGACAAGCTCTCTACTTGTTCCAGAGCTTTAGATGATCAGAATGACAGGGACCTGCTGCTCTGGCTTAGATGTTAAGTGTCCCTCAAGGGCCCACGTGTTAAAGAATCACACCCAGCTTGGTGCTATTGGGGGATGGAGGACACTAAAGCATGGGAGCCAGTGAAGGTCTTTATGTCATGGGAGGCAGCCCCTGTAGGGGCCCAGGCCCTCCTGCTCCACCTATCGAGCTCCAGCCATGAGGTGAAAGGTGAATGCTGTTTCTCCACATGTGCTCCCTCCATGATGTGCTGCTTCCCCACAGCTCCAAAAACAATGGGTCCAACCAGTTTGCACTGAACTTTCAAAAGCAAGAGCCAAAATAAAACTTTTCTTTCTATAAGTTAACTGATCTCAGGTATTTGCAGCAGTAAGAAAAAGCACCCTGATACAGATGCATACAGGGTAGCCCAGAAGTGCAAATGGGGTCTCAGGTGTGAATGTCAACACTTGCTGCAATCAGGGGTGCTCCTGTGATCCTCACAGCATTCGAAGGGGGACGTTGCTTCCTTGCCCAAGACTCTGAGAGGTGGAGTTCCTGCCAAAGGCCACATGGCAAGCAAGTGGCTTAGGTGACTCTGGCATCCGGGGATTTCACACCCACCTGGCTAGCATAACTTCCTGTGATTTGCAAACATTCTTTACTTCAGTTGTCATCTTCTTAATGTTTGTGCTCCAGTGGAATTGTTCATATTGATCTCATGGAAAGAGCTCTCTGCTTGTCCTGGAGCTTTCTCTCCCTGCAGAACTATTGCTCTGCTTTAGGCAGTGAGGAATTCCCGTTTCTCCTTCCCCTGTCCTGCCCGCCTCCCATCCTCCTCTCCTAACTGTGCTCTTTAGATTCTTGCTCAAATAGTACCCTCTCAGGAAAGCCTCCAGGGGCCACCCTGTCTAAGGCTGCTGTTCACTGGGCACTGAGGCCTCCCTCAGCCACCCTGCTCAGTGTCTTTTCTTTGTCCTTTAGCATTGTCTTCTAACACACTACCTCATCTGCTTGTTCATTATCTGTGTTCTTTGTTGCTTGTCTTTCCCTAAAACCATGGCACCACCAAAAAGGCAGGCGTCCACATCTCTTGTTTGCTCAGATATTTCAAGTCCTTAGACCAGTGCCTAGAATACTTAATACATATGTGCTGATGAATGGATGAATGAATGAGTAGATACCTAGTAGATGGCCGTTTATAGTCTAATGAAACCCACACAGAAAGTAACCGAGCGCTACTATGCACACCCATGTCCCAGGCATTGTGCTAAGTGTCTGCACATTCTGCTGCCTTTAATCTTCATAACAGAACAACCATGATTATATCTTATGGGCCCGGGAAAGTAGAAGAACATGCCCCTGCCTACACGGCTAGTATTTTTAAAGTCAACTCTGCTGAGGCATAAGTTTCGTATGCTAAGATGCATCCATGCTGAACACAGCTTTGACAAACGGCTGCACTGGTGGAGCTCTCGGTGGAGGCGATCTGTGCAGCCCTTCCATCGCCCCGAGAGCTCTCCCCCTTCGTGCCGCCACTACCCTCCTTTCCATCCCTATGCGGTTGCCTTTTCCAAAAGGCTATGTTCAGGGTCATGCAGCTTGTATCCTCACAGGACAGGACTTTTCTCTGTGTGCACACCCGCGGTGGCTGTCCTTTACTTATGAGACACAACTCGACCTTGATTAGGGCCCTCAGGACTTAGTTAACCTTAATAACCTCTCTGAAGGGCCCATCTTCAAACATGGTCCACTGGGGGTTGAGGGTGTCGCAAGGGAAAGGAGGTGAGACGCATTTCCGTCCCTAGCTAGTGGCGTGGGCCTACTGCCATGCAGTCAGGGGCAGGGCTGAGGGCTCCTTTTCCTGGTGTCAAGAGTGTGGTCAGTACAGGGACCCTCCAGAAGGAAGAGAGAGAAGAGGGAGAGAATGAACCTGAGAGGTCTGGTTGTATACAGGGAGACAAGAGCCCTTGTTGGTTCTGGTGCCCCATCCCAGCCAAGACTCCTGCTAGGGAGTAGCAGCTCCCTAAATGGGCCGCTGAGCCATAAACTCAGAGCTAGATTTGCGGGCCTTCAAGTCCTCATACACCAGTTACTAGCTGTGTGACCTCAGGCAAGTTACTGACCCTCTCTGTGCACCAGTATTCTTATCTAAAAAGTAAAAATAATGCTAGTAACTTCTTCAAGTGTTACTATAAAGATTAAAGGAGATTAATGGGATATATATATATATATATATTAAAGATTAATCCTAGTGCCTGGCACTTTACTTTTTAGGTGCTGTGTCAGCTATCGCACCTGCAGTCACAGTCTGTTTCCTGCTTTCCCACATGTCTTTGAGATGAGGGCCCACCCCACCCTGTGTCTTTGGCCCCCAATCCCTAGCACCACATCCGGAAGTCAAGAGGTGTCCAAACAGTGATTGAATTTTTAAAAAGTACCAAAGGATATCAGAGTGTTTAAACAGCCAGAAAACAAGAATATTAATTCCTACACTGAGCAATCAAGTTATTCAATCATTAATTCATTAATAAATAATTTTCACAGCCTTATTGCAATGTAAATCTTACAGCAGGTGTGTTAGTTGATACATTGTGTCAACTTGGCTGACTCAGCTCCAGCAGATCTCAGCGAGGGGGCCTCGCCCTGCAGGTGGGCAAGACCCAGGAATTGAGAAAGGCAGGAAACCGCCCTGCTTCCGTGGAGAAGTCTCAGTTTTCGGAGGAGCGCCAGTCTGGAGGAGCTCCGATCTTCACCACGTGGGTCTTTGCAGTC
>NDGN011473702.1:0-13078 GCA_002564285.1 Tympanoctomys barrerae
CGAGTGCTTGCTGCCAAGTAGTTGGCCAGTGAGTTTGCTACACTCAGTGTCACAGCCCCGCCTAGCCCTGTGCCGTCAGAACCTGTGAGAGCAAGGGTGGGTGACATGTGTGCCCTTGGGGCTGGGCAGAAGGACCCTGTGCGGAGCCCGCACTGAGCCGGCCCCACCCAGTGGGACCTGGAGGGTCCAGGGCCCCTGCCACTCCTGTCTTCAGGTCCCATGTGACCCTCAGTGTGGGTCATGTGGTGGTGGTGCTGTGGGCAGCCCAGCCTGGTGGCCGGTGGAGGAAGGTGACCCAAGGACCGCTGGCAGCTCTGGTCCTAGGCAACTTCAGAGCAGTCAGCAGCACAGGGCACACCTGGGCCCCAGTGCCGCCCTTGCCTCCTGGGACAGGGGCTCACCCGACGTCGTCTGCTTCAGTTTTTCGTTTTTCTTTTTCCTCCATTTCCAGGGCTTGAAGATCCTGCCCAGCGTGGCCAGCTTGCTGTTCCTCCTCACGGGGGGAGTTCGGATCCCTGAGACCAGATACTCGGAGCGCACAGCGGGGGTTCGGTCCATCTCATCTGCAGGATGAGAGCCAAGGGAAGGTCACGGTGATGGCCGGGCTACCTGGCTCCAGGGCCAGGCGAGCCCCCTACCCCTGGAGCCCAGAGCCCAGAGCCAAGCAGGGCCTTGGAGTGGGGGTGTTTGGGCTCCTCTGAGCAGCGTGCCCTGTGTGGGACCCACCTGCTGAGCTTCCCTGCAGGATTTGGGGCCTTTCTAGCTCCTGGTCCTGCCCCAGGACCTCTGCTCATCGGTGCCTGCATGCTCTCTACTCTTCTACCTGCTTTTCTGCCTCCACAAACACCTGCTCGGCTAGTTGCTTGCTCCTCCAAGAAGACCCTGCCTGCCCCAGGCAGAGGCAGGCCCTTTTCAGGCTGTTAGTGTGGGCATCCTGGGCCCTGCCCAGCTCTAGAGGGCGAGGGCAGGCATGGTGTGACTGCAGACCCCAGCACAGGGCCTACCATCGAGGGCGCAGTGAGCAGCTGCAGAGGGGTCATCCCAGGAGAGGACAAAGGAAGAGGAAGCCGAGCACTGAGCCTGGGGGACACACACAGACGGTGTCACCTGGTGGGAACCACAGTGACCTCCAGGGCCCTCATGAGGGCTGGCCGAGCAGCCCTTCTCCATGCATCTGGTGATGGCGTGGGGAGGGTAAAGCAAGCTCGGAGAGAGACCTGGATGAAGCTGGGGGATCACAGCCCCCAGGGCAGCACGCACAGGACCCCTGGGTGTGACCACGCACAGGGGCGTGCACAGGTGAGGGCAGCTGCATGCGTGGAAAACGTCTGCCCCTTCCGCTCCCCAGAACAGGGAGCAGCACCGTCAGCCGGGGCTGGGAAGGCAGGAGACATGCACTTGCTAGGGGCTATGTGGGAGCCTGCGGCATGTCCCCCGCAGTGGCAAGGCTCAGAGGCAGCCTCAGGGTCTTGGGGCAGAGGCCGCTGAAGGTCCCCTCCCCAAGTACCTGCCCGCACTCCACTCTACACCGGGTATCCACACCCAGGGTTTAGTCCACCTCACTGCTTCCCTGAGCAGGGGCTATGACCCCTGGCCTTTAGTGACCCTGAGCCCCAGCAAGACCCCAGAGGCCGGAGGAGCAGAGCTACACAAGGGCCACCAGGAGTCCAGGGGCCAGAGCTTGAGGCGGGGCAGGACCCTCCGACCCAGGGAAAGGGCTCCGCTTCTCTTTGCCCCCTGCCCAAGTCTCCCTGGGCCACCAACCAACCCTGACGCCCACTGTGGCCCTCCTGGGAAGAGTGGGGAGTGACAGCATCCAGACGTCCATGGGGCAGGGCCTCTGTGCCCAGGGACTGTGGGCCTACCCAGCAGCCCCTGAGAGCACCGTGAGGCCTGGCCACTGGAGGGCTTCCTCAGTAGGGTCTCCCTGTCTCTCTGAGCCTCAGTTTCCTCCTCTGTGAACTACAGGTTGCAGCTATCCCCGACAGGACTGCAGACTCCCCGACAGCACAACAGGAGATGTGCGGGTAGTAAATAAAGTCCACGTACAATGTCTGTGTCCAGACCTGCTGGTCACTTGGATATGCAAACCTGGTGGGTATGGGTAACTCTCAGAGAAAGCGCCACTATCATAATTATTACAACAGTATGTGACAGCGTTACAGAGATTATGGCTCAGGGCTGCGCATTATGTTACGGTACCCTCAGGACAGATCTGTGAGCTCCAGTTTGTGTCCATCTCACAGATGAGCAGACTGAGGCACAGCGCCATTAGCCATTTTCATCAGCCACAGAACTACCAATCCTGGTGGTCAGTGTGAAACCCCTGTGCTATTTCTAGGGAGACCACAAATTACCACCCACACCAGGGGGCAGGGGAGGACACCAAGATGGGAGGCGCATGGAAGCCCCACACTTAGTAGTGAATCCGTTAACTTTTCCAGGTCCTATGTCTACCCCTGGCGGGGAGGCAACACCTTGGGAAAGCCTTCCTGCTCCGCAGGGCGGCTCTGAGGATCACCGCGGGTGCGGTTTCCCTTCCTGGAGCGTAGAGCCCTCGCAGTGCAGCGATCTGCGCATGCTCACGTTGGTAGACGCACAGCGCTTAAGAGCTAAACCTCGGACGCAGCTTGTGCGTCCAATAGGTGCATGGAGGAAGCAAATCCCGCGGTGTTTATTTCAATGGCATTCCACTCGGCCATAAAGTAGGAGAAGCCCGAGTCCCCGCAGGAAGGTGGATGCACCTTGAGACCATGGCGTTAAGTGAGATAAATCAGACACTCCAGCTTAAACATCGCATGGGTTCCCTTACAGGAGAAACCCAAAGTATAAACAATTTAAAGAACAAAATACAGGACAGACCGTAGGAAACAGAGAGCTACGTCTCAGTGAAGTAATAGGATGAAGCTCCCCACGACGGACGCCAGCACTATGCGCGCACACGCGTGTTAACGGAAATGTGAACAGTGACGTCGCAGCAGTGTCGCTGTCCACCACGCCTTTCCTGCTGCCCCAGCCTACTCCACTGTGCATGCTGGGTACGATGGGCCCTTTCCTCCCATCGCCTGCTGTTCCCTGTCCCTCCCCTCTCCTTTCCTCCTCCTCCCACGGGCACCAGATGGAAGCGGAACTGCCAGTCCATGGGCCGGATACGGGAAGCGGGCTCTCCAGGAAACCTTGGTGCTGCAGGACCAGGATGGGCGGTGTCCCTAAGCCCCTGGGGGGGGGGGTGACGGTCGAGCCCACCTATTTACACCTTGCTCCTGCGTGAAGGCTCCCTGGCTGATTAGAAGGACACACACTGAACCTCCGGAGCACGATGGGGGTCATTAGCAGGGGTCTGAGCAGGGCCGCAGCGTCAGGGGCTGCTAGATCCCCACCAGAGACACTGCGAGGGCTCCAGAGGGCACCTGCGCGGCCCAAGCTTCCTAGCAGTCGGGGCGCGGAGGAGCAGCACACAGAGCAAACTACATACCTGAACCCAAACCTGGGTGTAGTTAACGCCTACCTCACCGCTACCCTGGGCAAGTGGCCGCATTTCCGTGCTGGACTCCCGCCCTGATCCCGGCATCCTCACCACCGCACACACACCAAGCCCCACCCACCTGCCAGGAGGGAGCAGGAGGGCTAAAGCACTGTTGTGCCCTAGGGAAGGGGTGGGGCTTACAAGCGGGGCTCCCTGAGCAGGTGCGGCAGGCCGGGCAGGGTATGCGGAGCGCATTGTGTGAGTAGCTGGGCAGGCGAGCTCAGGCCTGTGCTCGTGTCCGCAGAGGGAAGAGACGCCCGATGCGGGATGCGCTGGCCCCTTCCCTGCGGCCTCTGCAGCTGCACTCCCTTCCCTGGAGTCCCCTCGCCCTCCCACAGCGGAGATTCCAGGAGGTGCAAAGGAATTAGCAGGTCCGAATTAGCGGGTTCCTCCCCAGCCTCCCAGGAACAGTGGTGCTAAGTGCCAGGGGCACCTCTGTCACCTCTCAGGCATTAGCAGTGAATTACAGAGACACCTTCCCACGTGTGGCAGCTGCTGAGAATGCACACACAGCTCCGATGGAGGCCTCTTGATGCTTTCTGTGAGGAGTGTGGCGGGCCCCACCCGGCTGACCCTGGACACCTGCAGCTGTCCTTGGATGACCCTGACTGCCCCCAGAACCCCTCAGATACAGGGTGCCCACCCACGGATCCACAGACCGGGAAGTCAGGCACTGTCTGGCTGGTGCCACTGGAGCCCTGCACTAATTTTCATGCCTGGGGCAGGTGCCACCCTTTGGTCCTAATGTTCCCTTTCATCTGAGCTCCGAGCAGCTGTCATACTGGGGTTCATCGCTTTTGCCATGGGAGCTAACTGTACTCCATAAGAACAGGCTCCGGGCCCTTCCTTATCCCTAAGCCTGTGCTGTCAACACTGGTCCCTGCACTCATGATTACTGAAATACACATCTGCATGCCTGAGGATCCGGGAGTGGGGCTGCAAACGCTGGCACCAATCTCAGTCCTCACTGTGTGACTTTGGTGCCTACTGTTTCGTGACCTCAGACATTTCTGGTTCCTCATCATCTACCCAATGGGCTCTCCCCATTTCCCCTTCATGTCCTGGGGACACAGCTCCCTAAACACAAGGGAAGTAGACCCCTGGGCACCCTTGCTATGCCCAATGGCGGGCTCTTAGCAACAACAGGGATGCTGCAACGGGTGATGCTGGAACACGAGGTTTCCCCTGACTTGATTCACTCAGTCACTCATTTGTTCACAGAATCATTCATCAAATATCGCCTGTTTGAGGGTGTGCTGAGTGTGGAGATCACCCTGAGTTCAAGACAAAGCAGACGCTGTGCGCACAGACTCCCCCAGGAGGAGCTCATGCCCTCGTGGAGGAGGAACGACAGAGGACCACTCACCTGCAGATGGACGTGAGCTGTGGGGGAGGAAGACGAGAAGTTGGGGTGTCGGCCAGGAGCGGGCGGCCTCCCCCTCCTAGGTGTTTTTGTCTGGCTGTTCCTGCTTACATCTCTGTTGCTAGTGCTTCTGTGTGATGCACGATGACCACACTCACGATGTGACATCTGGGCATCTTTTCGTCCCCTCCCCTTTCTTTTCCTCCCCACTCCTTCCAACTCTTAGGCCCTTCCCCTATGCAAACTCTTGCTCTATTTCCGATTTTCTACCTTTCAATTCTTCTCCATCCTCCACTCCTCCCCTGTTGATCCCTTCTGCCTTTGAAAAAGAGCTCGCTATTTCCTACTATTTTATTTTTCTTTTTGTTTATAATTTTGGGTTCTCATTAAGAGGAACGATGCAGTATTTAAGCCGTGTGTCGGATTTCACTTATCATGGTCTCAAGAGGCATCCCTTTTCCTATGAATGACTCAAGTTTATCCTCCTTTGTGGCCGCGTAGTGCTCTAGTGCACATACATGCCACATTTTCTGTATCCGTTCATCTGTCGACAGGCATCTAGGACACTTCCAAGGCTTCGTTATGATAAATTTTGTTGCTACAAGCGTGAGTATGTGTGGATCATCCTGACATGACGATTCTGACTGTCCGGAAGACTCGCAGAAGGGGAATAGCTGGGTTAAATGGAATTTTTAGTTTTAGCTTTTTGACGGATCTGCACACTGACCTCTACGGCAGTTGTGCTAGTTCACATCCCCAGCAGCAAGGCAGAAGCTCTCCTTCTTCCCTATACCTTGCCCGCATCCCTCAAGACTTGGTTGCCTGATGCTAGCCATTCTTACTAGAGCGAGATGTTACTCTGTGTGCTGTCACTTGAATTTCTCTGGTGGCCAACGTTTCTCCTTCTTTATCGAGTCCTTCCTGGCCCCTGCCCGCAATCGGCCTGCAGCACTCACTGACACTGACTTGGGATGAACAGCGCTAGGTCTGGGGAGCCGCCTGCCCTGGGGCCTGCTGGGAAGTCAGGCGCACGGAATGTGGAGCAGCAGGGCAGGGCCGCTGCGGGGTGCACAGCTTTGCTCCCCGGAAAGGCGATCAGGATGCTGGGGCAGTATCTGAGTTGGCACTGGAATCCCAGTTGAAGTTAGATGAAAGGTGAAAATTCACCAAAGTACGGCATACGGAGTGCTTCAGGGCGAGCAGTGAAGCTGGTCTCTGAGGTTCAGAAGCCCAGTGAAATTTTTATGTATAAAATTGGGCTCTACACTGAGAAGCCAACTTCTACTGTGCCAGTTAGTGACTGTCACACACACACACACACACACACACACACAGATGCACACACACACACACAGATGCACACACACAAAAAAAACAGCATCAGCTGTCATCAGCACTGTTGAAAATAATCGGAAGACTAATCCCTAAGTAAGAAATGTCATTGATTACATATTGGTGAGTGACAAAAAATTAGATAGCTTTTAGTGCTCCTCATTTCCCAACGTGGGCCTTTGTGCTTCAGCTTGGGAACCTGTGAGCTAGAGTTCATGGTGTATGCCATAGAAGAGGCAAAGGTGAGTTTGGGGTGGTGGGCAGGGCCTGGTCAAGAGCGCATGTGTCTTGGGGACGGGGACACCACTGAGGGACTTGGCTCAAGTGCAGCCTCATGGTGAGGCCACATAGAAGGGAGTCTTGGTGGAGACAGCAGCTCTGGGGAACAGGGCTCAAGGCATAGGTGGGAGGAGAGCGCACCCTTACGGGGCAGCCAGGGGAACGCGGCTCTGTCATCACAGTCATTTGTGACAGCAGCGCCGCCGAGCGCCTGCTGTGTGACAGGCAGTGTCCTCAGCACTGACCCAGTGAGCCCCTTCCCTCCCCTCGCGCAACCCCAGAGGGCAGGAATATTTTTATCACTCATAAGTAGATGAGGAAAACTGGAGGCAGCGAAGGGAAACAATTCTTCACAAGCGGTAAGGGACAGAGTGGGATCAAAGCGACACAAGTGGGGCCGTCAGGGTCAGAGCAGACGCTGCTCTCAGGGAGGATGGTGGTGCAGGAGAGGGCTGGAGAGGGCGAGCTGTGAAGGCAGCTGCTAACAAATCCTGAGAAGCAACCAGGGGGAAACGCCCAGCCCCTGGGCCAGGCAGCCAGACAGGTGGCCCAGCTGCCAGCCTCAAAATAAAGGCTGCGTGTTTTAATAGATCAACCCCCAGCATGGGCCTGAACCTGCAAAATCGAATTTTAAAAATGGCTTTCAAATTTCCTTGATGTAAGATTCATGGGAAATTCCCAACCAAGGATGGAAGGGCGTGGCTCTTTGGGGATGCTGCTCCTAGGACCAGAAAGGGCCACTTCCACCAGGGGCCCAGAACAGGATGCCACCTCCAAACTGCACAGGTCACACTGCTGGGGCAGGAAGGTGCTGGCTGCTGGTGTGACAGATACCAGAAAGTGCATGTGGCTCTGTCCCAGGGTCCTCTGCGATGTGTCCATGAGAACCTGAGGTCCACTGAAGCACCTTTGAGGAGAACAAGGCTGTTCTCCAGTGTGCAGGGACTCTTATAGTTAGTGCCCAGCACAGGCCATGAGCACAGGCGACACGAATGAGCAAGCAAAGGAACACGTGAGTGAACGACTCAGCCTAGGATGTAGCCACTGGTTAGCACAGCCCTGCAGCCTTTTCTATGCCCCTGATATGGGGAACTTCAACTCCTAAGCAGCCCCCAGGCCTCACTTGGACCCCCCGAGCCCCTCGGATGTCATCTTGGTCCTCGCCTGGTGAGTGCAGATACTAGGCACAGAGCAGAAGAAACAGGAGCCAGCTAAGCTTCCCGGGGAACACACACCCATGAATAGCCAGAAGCTGAGGAGTGCTGACCCCTGAAGCTCAGCTCTGGGAGCCCCAGAGGAGGCCACCAGATTCCTGTGTGTCTGCTCCAGGTCAACAGCAAAAGGACTCTGGGCTATGTGGTCAACCCTGTTTTACATTTGGGAAGTGAAGGTTCTGGGCAGGTAAGCAATGTTCAAGTTTAGGGCCACAAAGATAGTAAGTGGCCGGCAGGCATGGCATGGCGGGCCAGACTTAGCAAAACCCCATTTAATGCCAGGCAGTCAAGAGTCAAGGCTCTGAGAAGTCCTGCAGTAATTAATCCCAGCCAGGGCTTAAACCAGCTTTTCTAAACAGATGAGTCAGTCACCCTGAGTCAACATAGACAGCAATAACCGCACAAAAACTGCCAATGGGAGTTAATTGATAAACCTGGATAAAGCAGAGCCAGTGTGTTCCTGTTAAGTGGATTAATAACGATTTTAGAGACATGAAAATCTCTCTGCCAGAATCTGCATTCCTGCATGAATAGGATTCTCTAAGATCTCAGTAGAAGTTGGGTCAAAACAGTCCCCAAGTCAGGAGCCCCCTGCAGTTGCCCAAGTCCCCACCCAGCCCTGAGGCTGAAATGAAGACCAGACAAGCAGGCATCATGGACTCCTCCTACACCAGTGGAAAATCAAGACATTACCAAAGCAGCCTTTTCCCCCCATGTGCATTGTGTGTGTAGGGGGACCCAGCGCATCTGACTAGAAAGCCCATCTGTTTCGTATCAAGTCATAATTTTGCCAATGGTCACTGGTGCCCGGCAGGCAGATGGCCAGTTTTCTGAGTGAAAATCAGCTCTGCTCTGTAAATCAAGTGGCTCTGGAAGCGCCCTGCGGAGCCTGGAGGCACAAAGGGGTCGGAAGGAGGAAGGAAGCGGAAAGGGGCTGTTAGCATCATCCTTTTGTTATTTGGTTTTAGAGGCTGCTGCTGTCTCTGGACAGATTAAATTCTTATGAAAATTCTGCAGAAAGCCACGTTGATTTTTGGGGGCGATTTTTTTTTTTTTTTCAGAACCGGGGATTGAACTCAGGCCCTTGCACTTGCCAGGCAAATGCTTATTCTACTGAGCCATCTCCCTGGCCCCTAATGGTGTGTTTGGGAGGTGGCTTTTTTTGTTTTGTTTTTTGCCATGTTGGTTTTTGCAAGGCCTACACACTCCTTTTCAAGGGGTCCTTCCAAAAATCCATGTTTTATAGAGAGGAAAAAAAAGAAGGAGCATTTCGGAGGAAGGACTTGGCAGCAAGCAACACATGGGGACCCGTGAGCACTGTAGTAAGAGTTCAGAGCAGCGACAGTCTGAGTCCGCATCTGGGCTCCAACCCTGACTTTCCAACACCACAGCATAAGGGAAGCTTCGCCCCCACTGCATGGGGCCAAGTGAGGCTAAAATCAGGTATTCTGCAGAGAAGCGAAGTAATCTCCATGCTGGGAAGACTGTGAGCCAAAGGATTTCTGTTTTGAAAATGTGTCCTGCATTCATTCTGCATCTGTCAGGGTTTGGTAAACATCTGGAAAGGGACAGATGCAGGCCACATGGTCTCCGCAGCAACTACTCCACTTAGCAACTAGAGCAGAAACCATGGCCAGGGATAGATACAGTGGGTGTGTCTGTGTCTCAATAAAGCTTTATTGACAAGACCCAGAAGTGAGCACCTTGGTCCATGAGTTTGACAACCTCCAGCCTAAGCAACCCCTTTGGAAATGTTTTCAGTGGCAAAGTGCCCCCAAGAGGAGGGGAGGCAAATGGTCTCCAGTCCTGATTCTCTATCCTTACATCCATTTCTAAACCCTGGGCTCCACTTTCCCCACAACTCTGCAGCCCCACCCCCAGCAAACAGAGTCCTGCATCCCTTTTCTGCTTAGCAACGTAATGGGTTTTAGGCTATACCACAGAACCCTCACCCTGAGCCAGGATTCTGCGCTCCACTTTCTTCAGTGTCCCTCCGTGGCTGTGTCTCCTCAGCCTTCTATTCATTAAGCCCCCACCCAGGGCTGCCTCCCTTTTCCCTAATGAACTACTACTCACCCCTCACGGTCCCACCCTCTGCACTGACCTGTTAGATTTCCTGTCATGGTATTTTCCCACCATAGCCTTCAGCAGGACTTATAGTTAGCTCTTGACTTTTGTACTTATTATCTTTACGCTTCTGGCTACTTCACCATTAGAGCAGAGTCTAGTTATGTCCTGTGCAGCGGTCTCTGGGGGCCCTTGATGGAGGGAGGGCCCAGGTAGGGCTCGATGAGCACCTGAGTTCCAGAAGGAAGTACACTGAGTGCCCTTTGCTCAGCCCCATATTCCCTGCCGGTGCCAGCTCATCCAGGCACATCAGAGACGTCACCTGCCACCAAAGCAGCTGGGGTCCCTAAGTTCACTGTCGCATGACCGTAGAGTCTATGACTTTTCACCACTCACTGTTTGAAGAAGAAAGCTGCCACAAGCAGAAAGTATCATGCTTCAGTCACGCCCAGGCCCCTGCAGTGGCCTCCCTGTGGCCACCCTGTCCCACCTTCTGTGGCTTCACCCATCTTGGTTGGAGGGTGGGGCTCTGCAGCTTCCTGAAGCACAACCCCACCTCCAGGTCTCAGCTTAGTGACCCCAAGGAAGGGTCCCCACCTTGTCAGTTCTGACCTGAGCACAGTGAGGCCCTAGGGCCCCATGCCGCCCCTGAACTCTCAGCACTGCAGCCCCCTCCCTACAGCACACTTATCCCCCAAGCTTGGGGCTGTCTCTCCCTCAAGAGCCACCTCCTCCACCCCGGAGACCTGACAGAGACTTTGGAAGGCCCCAGCGAAGGCATCCAGGAATGGCAGAAGCTTTCAGACCGAGACCAAGACATGCTCTGTGGTCAGAGAAAGGATGGGGCTCCCAACTCAGGAAGGGATTTCTGGAGAAGTGACAACATCTCAGGTCTCTAACTCAGCGGGAGTTAGGCAGGCTACAGTAATAGCAGCACTATTCCCCGGGAGGACGTGCAGTGCTTCCGTAGTCCACTCGCCTGCGGACGCCATCTGTGCCGTTGGCACGTGCGTGCTGGCCGCCAGGAACAGCGCTGCCATGGACGTGAGGCCCAGGCGTCCCTTTAATACGCATTTACAGTATTTTTAGGTCTATGTATATTGCTGGGACATAGGAAGTGTGATTACAAAATACAATGAATGTTTAAAAAACTTTAAAAATTGTTATGGTAAAAGAAACATTGCCATGAATCTCCTTCAAAATACTCCCCGGCCCTGAACATGCTTTCCCATCATCCTCACCCAAGGGGAAGTGGCTCCAGAACCTTCCTTTCCTTTCCTTAGTTTGCCCTGTGCCTGCTTCAGTCCTGAATGAATCGTAGACATTTCTCTTTTGTGGGCATCTTGACTTTGGGCAGAGCCTGCGGCTGCATGGTGGTAGGTCTGGGACATAAGCATGCGCACCTGGTGAGACTGCACCCTCACGTGCTTAGCAGTGTGCCTTTCGGCTGGGTGGCACTTGGCATCAGCATTCTCCGTATTATTTTTTTTGTCATGCTTCATAAAGACACTCGCCAAAGAAGAGGTCCGGAACTGCTTCAGGAAAGGGCCAGAACTGCGGGGTGAGTGTGTTCACGGCAGAGGAGGGTCCTGATTAGAGGGATTCATGGAAACACGTCTTTAATTGCAACAATTTTTAAATTTAAATGTTCCCCTTATATTTTGGTCACCCTCCCGTGGTATTGCTGCACTGAACTTCCTGAGGAGCTGGCGAGCTTGTTCCCACAAAGGCAGCACCATCTTCCACTCGCACCAGGAACAAAGTCTTGACACACGAGCTCTTGAAGCTCGAAAGCATGATGCTAAGGGAAAAACCAATCACGAGAGAGCACACGGTGTGTGAGTCTGTTTCTATGAAATGCCCAGAATAGGCAAACCCATGCAGAAAGAAAGCAGATCAGTGGTTGCCAGGCTTGGGTGGGGGCAAGCCCATGGGACCCCAGGGGTGTGAGAAAATGCTCTGGCATAGATCCAGGTCATTGCTCCAAGGCCACCTGAGTGGGCCACATGCCAGCACCACACTGCGAGCCTCACCCCTCGAGCGCCCTGGGCTAGAGGCTGTGCGCATCCCTTTTCTTGCATTACTGCCCTTCTCCTCCACACCATCAGCAACAAAGGCCCCATTCAGGTGAGAAAATCCAGTCTCATGGGGAGAAGCCCAAGGCCATCCAGCATCCAGGTGGTCCAGCAAAGGATCAGGTCCAGGTCTAGCTAATTCCTAGATTCAAACCTGCCCTCTCTGCTACTCTTCCCCCACAAGATGGAAAATCTCTGAGGACCAGAAACTGTATCCCTGGTGACCTTGCGGTGTGCAAGCCCCCCTGAGCTGCAGTACAGGGGCCTGAGCACAGACCTCACTCACAGGCACCAGACGGAAAGTATAGCCCGAGCGGGAAGGGCCGACACTTCCTTCAGCTGAGGGAGAGATAAAATGCGGGTGTCCAGGCAGGGACATTCCTCAGCATCAGGGCGAACAGAGCAAGGCAGTGCTAGGCATGGATGCACCTTACAGTGTGCCGAGTGAGGGCAGCTGGGCACAAATGGCCACGGGTTCTGAGAGGTGCCTCAGACAAGAGCTAGGGAGTGACCGTCAGAGCCGGCAGGAGAAGAGGATGGTGGGGACCGCAGGCCTTCCATTGGGGTGATGAAATCTTCTAGGATTAGGTCATGGTGGTGGCTGCACAGCGCTGTGGAGAGACGATGCCACCGAGTTGTGCCTTTTATCTTTTAGGGTAAGAATGTGATCAAAAGGAACCATAAAACGCAAGGGCGGGGTCCAGCACAGGACAGGATGTCTGCAATGTGTTCAACACACACCACCCAGTCTCCGGAGTGTACAATGAGCCGGGTGTGGAGCTCAGCGGCGGAGCGTGTGCGCAGTGTGGGGGGCGCCTGCCCAGGCTCATGCCTGCCGCAGCTCAGCGCTCCTGGGCGGACACTTTCCGTGGCTCACAGGCAGCAACCAACGAATGCAGCGCATGCGCACCTGAGTCCCAAAAGTCTGGTTAAGCGGCGGGGAGTGTAGCGGAGTTCTAACAGGCGGCCAACTTGCCGCATCCAGCTGAATTAAACTAGCGCGGTGCTGGGTACGGGCGGCCAGCTGAGAACTATGTCAGCAGCATCAAGGCAGAACAGGAGGAGCTGCTGGAGCACTGCGAGGGATGCTGTGTGCAGAAGCTGTGGGAAGCTGCCCGCTCTGGTGGGCTGCTCTGCTGGAGGACCTTGTCATGCTGGCTTTCCCGATGAGCTGCAGAGGAGCTGAGCTCGTGTCCTCACCTTGAGCATCGCTTCCTGGCTC
>NDGN011473707.1:0-25232 GCA_002564285.1 Tympanoctomys barrerae
CAGTGATGACAGTTTCATGGGTAACCTAAGGGGGGAAGAGAATAATGTCAGAGAAAGATCCATTTGTTGATCAACTTAACAACCACTGGTGTACACCAGCTGTGTACCAGGCTGCTTGGTGCTGGGGCAGAGCAAGGAATATGAACAACACCCTGGTCTTTGTAGCACAAGATCTCGAGAGCAACACAAAGATCTTATTCCCTTCTGGTTTTGAACGTTGGCAAAGCAGCTGACCCAAGGAAGGAGCTGAGGCACAGTGTGAGTTCCACATTTTCTTCAGGTTGACTTCACCCCAGAGGAGCACTGCAAGACAGGAAACCAGGCCCCGCGGAAGCAGGTGACACAGACGGGTGTGAAGTGAACGCTGCCACTCACCAGCCACCTGAGTCCTCTGCACGGGGGCCGAGCTGCGCCCATGCACACGGGCCTGATGGCCGCGCGTCAGCTGCATGTCACCCCTCTCTCACCAGTGATCCTTTCCTTCCACAACCACACGTCAGGCCTCCTTCAGGACACCACGGTGACACACTCCTCGTGGTACTTAATGCGTCTCTTGACTGCTCAACCTATACAAACTGTATTCTTGTTTATTTGCATTTTTAAATATATTACTGATGAGGATTCCTAGTGTACTTTCAACTCCATCTTCCGTGTAGTAAGTCTCGTCCTTCATAACGTATCATTTCACATGAGACAGCAGTCTCTCATGCGACATTTGTAAGAAAACACACAATCAAATAAGCTAATTCCAGGCCACAGTAGGGAGTCTGCAAAAATCCAGGACGTGTTGGAGAGCGCCTGGCCAGCTGGGAGGTATTCCTCTGCATTGAGGGGCCTCAGACTCCCCGGAGATGATCACATGTGAACCAACGCTGGAGCTAGCCAGGCAAAGAGAGGGGCAGAAGCATTTCAAAGGAGAGAAAGCAGGAAGAAGGTTGGTGAGGACAGGAGCAGAGGTGGAAACAGCTGCAGAGCCCCAAATCATAGACTGAAGAGGGTGTCATAAATAATTACATATGAGCATGGAGACAAGCTGTTAGAAAATTTTTCTCCACGGATAGACTCCACTTAATGCACAGATGAGTATCTGTGGGCTAGAGAGTTTATATTTCATGCTCCGCTACAAAAACTCGAGCTTGGTTCCTACCTCTGTGCATGGGGATAGATACACCCGTGCAGCAGTTGCTAGCTGGGTCCTTCATGGGGCTCTGGGAAACAGGATACTGATCAGGAAAATGTCCCAGGCTGCCCCCAAACAGACTGCGGATGCCTTAATCGCTTCCTCACTCACTCATGGCGAGGCGGGGCTGTAGTCCAGGTTAGCAAGGCTGTGTCCAGCATCCAGTTATATTCCACGAGTGAAAGAAAAAACAGACCCAAGTACCCACTGAGCCACCCTAGAAGCCAGCAAGAGCAGGAAGAGAGCCAGTGGGCGCGGCGCCGCCGCGGGGCCCAGGGGCACTCAGCCCGGGTCCTGCTTGTGCAGAGTCCAGCCCCGCTGTCCACGCTGGGGGACTGCTCTGTGCTCTGTTGCTGACCAACGTGAGTCTCATCCTCGAGAAGGATGACAAGGCCCAGCAATGAGACCATGACGGAAGTGGCAATGTTTCTCTTCTTGGATGGACTGAGCCTGGGTTATCAAAGCCAATCAGAAGACAAAAGGATACAAGTAACCTGACAGTAGGCTAAATTCCACCTGGTAAAGGCCTCAGCAAAGCGCACCGAGTTGGGGTTTTGCTCTAGCCTGAGCTGGACAAGCAGGGCCTGCAGGGTGTGAGGGAAGGGAGCGCCGGGCCTCGGGTGGCTTGGGATGTGGCCCTGCCCGCGGGCTGCCACAGGCTGCCTCTCACTGGTCGCAAACGCCTTCCTTCCTCACAAGCTTCCTTCCAGGACTCTTTCTCAAAGTTTAGGAACAAGAGGCTGAGCAGGAGTGCAGTTTTTTGGTGGAATCAGGGATTCAACTCAGGCCCTTGCACTTGCCAGGGAAGCGCTTATTCCACTGAGCCATCTCTGAAATTCTTAAGGGAGGCTTCCAAGCCTTTCTTCCCAACCCTGCCCCCGCCCCTGGCCGGCAGCTCCTCCAGGCCAGGGACAAGATGCCTATGCCCGAGACCCAGGGTCCTCCACCTAGACACAGCCGTACCTTGGGGCCTTGGAGCCTGCATTTCCCTCGAGCTTCCCTGGTGATTCTGAAAAAAACTAAAATTTAAGAATTGTCACCCCAAATAATGAGGGACTGTAGCTTCTTCTTAAAATCTGGAGCTAGGGGCAAATCTTCTGGTAGTGGGACCCTTCCCAGAGGTTTTCTTCGGTAAACTCTGTCCGTGAGTGGCAAGAAGGGCTGAACATTGTTTGGTCCTGGGTTCAAGCCCAGGCAGAAGGCTTTTTTTTAACCAGACAGGAGGTTTCTTTGAGCCATGAATTGTAGCCACATACTCAGTGTGGTTTCCTTTGGGTCCAGATGTGGTCCTGCTGGAGAACTGGCTGGCCCCAGGCATGACTTGGCAGCCAACAGTGGCCCATTGTTTCTACCTTAGTGGAAACATGGATGCCACTTCCTTGGGACTGGCCGCAAGACAGCAGCACAGCCTTCTGGGAAGGGAAGCCAGGCAGCTGCGCCGGCTTTGGGGCTTTGGCTATCCAGATGTGAAACCAGATGTGAAGGACACAGAGGGAGAGGGCGCAGAGGGGCAAGGGGTGGAAAGCTGATGCAGTCTGTCCTGCGCTTCACCATGGCATCTGCTCCGGAACCAGCTCCCAGCGCGGACCCCTGCTGCCTGGCATCGGGGCTCTATGCCTATGTATCCTCCGCTCCCGTGGTGTGATCAGATATTCCAGGCCCTCAGTGGCCTTGCACTCACCTCATCTCCGCACTTCTGAGGGCAGCGTGAGATCTGCGCGTGCTTTGTTTTTGCCACCTCCATATTTCCTGCCAGGCCTTGCATGAGAAATATGCAAATAAATATTTGTCAGAAGAATAAATGAATGCAAAGTGAATGGCTGGAAATTTACAGAGGTCAGAGCCTGGCCCTGGCTGATTTATTCAGCCCTTGGCATAGCGGCCCATGCAAATAGCCATTTAATACTTGTGTTTGATGATCATGAAAGTGATAATAAAACCCTGCAAGGGATGATTGAGGCAAAGGCCCTTTATTGTTGGTGTCTTTTGTTGTAAGCTGCCGCAGATGGTTTTGAGAAGTCAGCCTCCGATAAATAATAGATGAGTGAGTTGATAAGGTTTTGAGCCCCCGGGGCCTCTCCAGACTTTCCTAGCTCGCCTACCCCCAGGGCAAAGAGCCCTCTGGGGATGAAAGGTAGAGAATTCACTCATTTATTCATTCAACAAATAATCTGTGAAAGCCGGACTGTGCCTCTCCTAAACCATAAGCTTACTCCATGGTTGCTAAGTGGGGTGGCTTCTCCAGGTCTCTTTTCAGGGCTGTGATTCTTGATTCTGCTCAGAAAGGCTGAGGGTTTGGGTGGAATCATGTTGATGAAGCCTACACAGTCCGGGAGATCAAGGGCATCGGTGTGGACACAGGGTGGCCACTGCCTGCCTCTCTGTCTCTCCTGCTGCACCAGTGCTGGCTGCAGTTGCTCCCATGCTTGTTTGGCATCTGGTTGTGTCAAGACAGATCTTCTCCCAACACCCAAATGAAACCTGATGTGACCTCACAGAATAAAGGCGAGCTGTCACCTTGGAGTGAATCCTGAACAAAGGTCTCGCTTGATTTTTAATGCATCAAAATGGGAAATACTTACAATCAGATTTACCTCCCCTCAGCACTTGACTTCTAGTCATAGGTAAATTGCCCTGGTTGATTAAAACAAGCAATCAATGTCTGCCTGTCAGAGGTGTCTTAACTTTCTATATATACTTTTGGTAAATATCACAACATTATTTTAATCTGTAAATCGGATTTGTCATTTCTGATTCATTTAAATGGCTCACACACCCCAAATTCTCTCTGACAGCCCCGATGTGGGAGCCCGGCTTCATCTTCAAAAGGTTAGTTGGCCCGGAGCTTGGTGCTAACTGAATAGAGGCAAGAACACAGAAAGACAGGCCACCACGCTTCCTCTAACGGGTTTCGGCATGTGCCCAGCACGTCCGCCACACACAGTCTCTGTACAGAACTCAGGAAAGCGCTCACTGAGCGGGAGCACAGGCAAAAATGCTATTTATTCCAACAGTACCATTGGCCATAGTAACAAACTGCGTCCCTCAATGACTATGTGCTGTGCACTCTGTGAAGTAATTTGCAAAAACCCATTATCCCACTCAGTCCTCACAGCAGCTCCATGGAGCAGCGACTCTTCTATATGTGCAGAAGGTCCACTGGAGAAAAGTCTGGAATCCTGCTCGGGATCTCTCTGCCTGCGCCCTGCAGGCCGAGCCAAACCTCTCTGCATGAAGTTATCATGATTAACTGCCCTTGGGTTTCTTTTTCTTTCACTTTTTATTTTTTATCACTACACGTCTGCAGTACATAATGGTCAAAATCTTTGTGAGGTGTTGGTAGGGGGATTTAATTTAATTATTTTCCACCCCTTTTCTCTCCTTATTCCTTCCACCTTTTGGCCCCTTCCCCAGGAACTAGCTTATTAAACAAGCCCAGTGTTATATCCCAAGTCAAAGGCACTGTGGTTCCCCCAAATCTTCAAATACTTCACTCAGATAATTTAGTTCTCTGTTACTAAACTTTCTAAAATAAAGCATTTTTTAAAGTAAAACACCAATACTGAGCAATTAGTTTTAATGCTTATTAATTACAAAACTGACAGAAGTGCCTGTTGAAGGAGTCCTGTGTTGTGTGTCATGGCCTCCCTGAAGCGTGTGCCTTGCACAGGGCCTCGGGCCCCTGGTCTTGCTCACTGTCTCATCTGGGGAACGTAAGCACTCCCAGAAGGAAGCAGGGCCCAGTCTGCCTCACTGTTTGCGAAGATCCAGTCTGTGGTCTGCTGGCTCCAAGTCAGAATCAGCGGGCAGCAGAAGGGCCTGGCGGAGGACAGCTGCTCAGGGTGTGGTGGCCGGAAGCAGAGAGGGAGGAGCCAGGGAGCAAGACGCACCCTTCCAGGTCGTGCCTGCCCCTGACCAGGCCCCGACTCCTCCCAGCAGGCGGCTCCAGCACCCGCACGAACCAGGCACCTTCCAAAACTCGTGTCTGACCAGATGGGGCTTTGCGGAGACATTCAAGATCTAAGCTGTAGAAGACATTTTACAAGACATGATAGGAGCCGATTATGACAGGAGAACCAAGACACTAACTGAGAAGAGCCCAGGGGTGGTAGGGAACCCCCAGGATCTCAGCACCATGGCCTGGGGGCTTGTCTTCTTTTTGCTTGGTCAGACAGTCATTTGAACTCACTAAGCCTTCTTTTATTTATTTTTACAAAAGAATAACATTTACCTACCTTTCAGATTGGCTTGGAAAACCAAATTTGGTTATCTCTGAGATGGTACTTTGTCTGATAAAAGTATTAGACAAACGTAAAGAAAATCAAAGGGGGTGGTAGTGGTAGTATCCCACAGTTCTGATGTCCCATTTTTTTCAGCATAAGATTTTACTTCAGGAAGGGAAAACTACTCTTAAACCAACACCATTTTCTGAGTAGAGTTCTGCTTTGCCCGGCAGCTGGCTCAGGGTAACAGTGCTTTGTAGAATTAAATGAATTTTTTTCAACCAAAAAAAAAAAAAAGCATCCTGTAGAACAGATGCGTTCTCGAGCCCCCAACTCTGGAGCTGTCAATCTGTAAAGAAAGCTCTGTTTCACTACTTGTTTTGCGCAAGAAATGTATTTCCATGCAGGGTGAGATTTTAAATGAAATTTGACAGGTTTTCTTTTTTCTGAGAGCTGCCTGTGTTTGCGCTCCCTCTCTTCTCCTGGGGGGCCTCCCACAGGCAGGAGGCTGCTGAGGAGGCGAGATCATTGCTGTGGGGGGCTGCAGTCTCCGGGGGCTGGTAAAAGGAAAAGGGAGAGAGGGGTTCAGCATTTTTGGTCGGGCTGCTTCACCCCAGGGGGAAAGGCTGCTCCTGCCCCCGCAGGGGCCAGGATGGAAGAAGGCCAGTGAGCTGGGTGCGCAGAGGGCCTGGGACTGTCTACCTCCCGCCAGCCCTCCCAGCTGTCGCCTGCAGTCCTGGGTTCCCAAAGCAGTCTGGGCACCTCACTTTGCCTCTCTTATCCCAACTTCTTGACTAGGCTGTCCTGCTCTGCTTCATGTTCCTGGCCCCAGAGGGCCCACGTGAGCCCTGCTGGTAGTGTTTCTGGCCTTGCTGAACTCCATCATTTATTATGAAACAAGGAAACCCCCATCTAACACTATCTTCCTCAGGAATTATCATTGTTCTACAGAACAGTGTAGAAAACTGTTAGATACCCAGGGGAGAAGATGGGGAACAGGGCAGACACACAGGTAACAGTGAAGGAACTGTGCTCCTGGTGCTCCGGGGCCAGGGGTGGCCAAGGTGTGCTCTATGCAGGATGAGGCCGTGAATATTTTAGGTTTTGTGGCCCATATGGTCTCTGTCACAGCTATTCGACTCTGCCTTGGTAAAGAGCCATAGACAATATGAACCATAGACAATCTGAGTGTGGCTGTGTTCCAGAAAAACTTCATTTGTGAAGTCTGAGGATAGGGCCAAAGTTTGCTGGCTGTTGACCTGCAGCAATAGGAACAACGGTTCCTTCTCTCCCTTCTCCTCTGCCTTCTCTACCTTCCCCTCCTCCTCCTCCTCCTCCTCCTCCTCCTCCTCAGTTGTGTCAGCAGATCTTGAAACCTTCCTATCTCATTTGTTTGGCAGGTGAGCTGGCCACACTGATTTACTCGGCTAAAGGCTCTGGGAAGAGTGGCTGAGAGGTCCTTGGTAGGAAAGGACAGAGGGGAAGTCACTTGGTGTCCGTGCTCTTTGGCTCAACTCCAGCTATGGGGTTCCAAAGAGTGCTGGGTGTGGCTGGGAACAGAGCTAATGGGAGCCATAGGTCTGCCTTTGGGGGTGCACAGTCTCCCCAGCATCCATGCTGTGGCAGCTTGGAGGGATGCCACTGGGTACCATCCAGAAGTCAAAGACTCCACTGTGGGTCTGTCTGCATGGGAGACAGTGAGTTCCCCCACGAGTCAGAGAGCTGCACGTGGACATGGCCAGTACGTGCTAGAGCACTGACTTGAGTGGTCTCCAAGGAATAAGTAGAAGCCAAAGTCAGAGTTTGTCAGTGGTGAATTAAAAGCACTGTTTCTTCCCCAGGACATCCCGGGAGCAGAGGCCAAGGATCTTGTTAAATATCCTACAGTGCCCAGCACAGAGCCCCTCGCCCGTAGGTGACATGGCTTTCTGTGTCTGTGGACTTGAGGCCAGGAAACCTGCATTAGAAATGTTTCTCACTTTTTCACAGCCCAGTGCCACCAAGTAAATGGTATATGTTCAGGCTGTGGGGGGAGGGGTCACAGAAAGGTTAGAATGTGGGTCACTGGCTAAGGTAGACACCATCCCACCTTGCCTCCTGATTGTGATCACAGAAAGGGACAAACATTTGTAAAAGTGACCTGGTTTCTGCCCCAGGGCTTTTGCTTTTGCTAAGAAATGTAGGTGATGGTGTAGGTAGGTAGGTGAGGCACCCCTGTGATTGTCAGAACTGGAGGAAGAGTGGCCTTGGGAAAAGTAGCCTGGGGAAGAGCGACTTGGGGAAAGAGTGGCCTGGGGAAGAGTGGCCTGTGGGACAAGTGGCCAGCCCTGCCTGCACCCTCTTCCTGGGTCCAGAAGGCAGTGTTTCACTCCCACAGCAGTCTTTCCTGTGTGGGGGCAGTGTTGGCTCCTTGGCTGGGTTTTGGCTTCTTCATCCAATCTAATTCTATCTGCTTTCCCTCTTTAAGGGATTTGTCAAAATTCCCATCTGCTCATACCTGTGTCTTCCTGTAGCTGATGAATTACTCTTAAATATCGCTTGGCTCCTTTCAGAGAACTACAGGGAGAAACAGAGAGATGTACCAGCAAATCTCCCACCTAGAACAGTCAACTGCACACTTTAGGTCAGCATCAATGATGTCATGGTAACCTCGCAAGACCAGTGTTGAAAGAGAGACTGAGTGAGCAGGAGAGTGGAGTGGTTGGGTAAAGAATTTTAAGGAAGGCATTGTGATTAGCATTGTTAATGGGACAGCTCACCCTGAAATTTAGCAGCTTAAGATCACTATTTTTATCCCTACAGGTTTTGTGGTTTCACTGAGTTCAACCAGGTGGGTCTAGATCAGGAATCTATTTGGAGCTGAATCTTGTCCTTCCCAAAGATATGCTGACGTCCTAACAGTCATACTTCAGAATGAAGCCTTATTTAGAAATAAGGTCCCTATAGGCATAATTAGTGAAGATGAGGTCATCCTGGAGTACAGTGGGCCGTTAATCCAACATGATTGGTGCCTGATAGAGGAGAGAGGCACAGGAGTGTGCCACACAGTGTCAGAAGCAGCAGTGCAGAGGAAAAGCCAAGGCATGCCACCATCAGTGGCAGCCACCAACAGCTAGGAACAGGAGACGGAGGTGCCTACCAGAGTCTCAGAGGGGGCACAGGCTTGTTGATGTCTTGTATTACATCGCTAGGTTTGCACTGTGAATGAATTTGTAAGCTGCTCAGTGTGCAGGACTGCACTGGCTGCCCCGGGCCACAAATGCAGGGGCTCCGTGCAGCCAGACCTTGGCTGGGCTGGAATCAGCCTGACTTTGCCTGTTCTTAGTGACGTAACAAAGCGCTTCAAGCTGGGTAATTCAAAAGTAAGAGAAATTGGTTTCTCACCATTCTCGAGGCAAGGGTTTGTAAGATGAGGGTGCAAACATTTCTTTGTTGCTTTCTGCAGTTTCGAATGATAAATTAGATGAAGGACAAGAAGGACTAAGGGATGCCCTGAAGCCTTTTTCCAAAGGTACAAATCCCATCCATGAGTATGGCGCTCTTCTGAGCTAAGTCCCCCAAGGGTCCCATCTTTCAGTGCTGGTGCATGGGGGTAAAGTGTCAGCGTGACTCTTAGAGGGACACAAACATCCAAGTTCCCAGTGCCTGGTTCTCAAAGGACCCTGCCCATCTGCGTGGCCAGAACTTCCTCCCGTGGAAGGTGCCGCCCTGCCCCTTGTTATAGTGGCAACCGTAGGCCTAGCCAAGCATTCTTCTTGTCACACGTAACAGGGATGACATAGACAAGTATGTTGGACTTTACTCCATGGTGGCTAGCTTCACAGAGAGCAGCTACCCCAGCAGACCAGGGAGAAGGGACAAGACTTTTGATGCACAATGAGAGAGCAGCTCTGATAAGATAGGGTTCAGAATTCGGGTAGAAGGTTTAGCTTTAGGCTACAAGTGCAGACTCTTTGTCCAAGGGGAAAAATAGGCAAGGAAGAGAGCTGGGCAGCAGATCGTGCATGAAGGAAGTTCAGGGTGTCGAAGGAATCTCCCTGTGTTGGCACCCAAGGCCTTACACAGCAAGCACTGCAGCTGTCCTGGGAGGGCTGTGGTAGGAGAGAGGACTTGGAGAGAACCCAGGTGGGGAGCACTACAAGGGAGCCGAGAAGGCTGACTACGGTAATGTATACCTCTGTCAGTGTTCAGCCCTAGAGTTTGGGAAGTGCAAGCCCTTGTTTCACGTGATTGATGTCATTCTCACTGACGTGTCGTGAATTTTCCAACCTAATCTAAACCTCCAGCAGTCGCTGAACTAGATGCTACTTCTGAAATCAAAGTAATGGAAGCTGAGAAAATATGATCACTCTCTCATCAGTACATTTCATTAAAAATCAATATCTTTGTACTGGTAGGGCTGGTAGGGACAAATGTGAAAGAGTTCAGCCATCCTGCTCAACCTCCTCAGGGAAAGCCTTCCTCTTTGTTTGTGGACCCGTTCTTCCACATTCCCCTTCATGGGATCCTGCTCTACTTGGAGTAAGAAAACAGGATCTAAAGTATGATTTTTTTTCTGATGCAGAGAGCACAGATTAATTGTATCTCATCTCACATTATAGGCATGATTGCGTCATTTTGCTGTGATTGATTGCCTGGATATGGAGAAAAGGCAGCACTGTTTTCCTTGAGGTTAATTTTGGCAATGTTAAGCATGGCCATTTTTGTCAATGATCATAGAGTGAGTTCCCATGATTAGTCACTTAACTGTATGCTAATTGCAAGCTAAATAGTGTTTACAACAAATCCCTGGGTTAGGAGACAGAAACTATGTCAAATTACATCCTATGAAAATTGCAGAAATAAAAATTTGAATCTAGAAGAGCCCTTCATGAAAATCATGGGACAACTGTGGGATTTTCTATTTGCATTCCCCAGTAGCTCTCTAATTGGCAAACCAGTTGTGACCGTGATCTCTGATACTTTCCTTCCACCCATTATGCATTGTAACAGCATATATGTTGTGGAGTTTGTCAGGCAAAGCAGCCAGGGTGCCGATCACATGAATGGTTTGTCTTACCAGATTAGTAAGAAAGTCATACAAGGGTCATGACCTTCCAGCATGTATTCCTGATGGAATAAACGAAGCTGGGTCCTGGTACAGGAGGAACTCTAAAAGATAGCTTCACCGCTCTGCCTCTTCAGAGGGCCCCAGCGAGATCATTCATTTCTGCAAACTGTCCTTAACTCTAATCTTGCCTGGAATTTCAGAAGCATTCATTCCTCTTTGTCACCTTGTCCAGTCAAAGGAAGATCTTTCCCCTCAATCCAAATAGAGAATTAAGTGAAATTCTGTGAAAATGAGGATTTGAACGTAAGCTCTTGGATTTGGACAGTCGCCTGGAAATACTTTAATTTTTTAAATAACCAGAAGAAAAGCTCTAAACATCGGGATCCTCTCACTACTTTCAAAAAATCAAAGACAAAGATTTCAAGGTGAAGCGGCATCCCAGCTGGCTGTGCTTGAGGAAAGTGTGATTCATCAGCATGCAGTCTGCACACTTCACATCTCCTGCTCAGGCAGAGGGACGGGCTGCAGGGTGGCCTGCAAGCTCTGCGGGGTGACACTGGCTTCCTCGCAGGGCTCATTGTGCCTGCTTTCCCTGGGTACAAGTATATTCCTTGCTTTGAGAGTAGAAAGTTCACTTCTGCCTTAGTCCTAGGTTCATCCAATTTCTTTTCCTTCACACTATAGAGACTGATACTTTTTCTAAATATGATTTCTCGGTTCCCAAGCTAAGACTCTTCTTCATGTGCAGATACCCACCTTGCAGTTCACAGGGCAAATGATAAGGGGAGGGAGGGAGGGAGAGAGGGAGGGAGGGAGGGAGGGAGGGAGGGAGAGATGATACAAGGCTTCTAAGTGAGGTACCAGCAGGCAGAAGGACAGAGTGGTAGGCTCTCAAAGCAGTGTTTATTGTGGCTGGGCTTCAGAAGATGTCCTGGTGACAGACTAGGGGATGACCAAAAGAAAGATAGGTGCTGGCTATTAAGGTCCTGGGCCCTTCCTTATGGAATTTTAGCTTTTCCACTGGGGATTCAGATGATGATACAGTAAGAAAGAAATGAAAATACACTGAGAGAAAACATCATGGTGGCCAATGAGATAGCTCAGTGGTCTAAACACTTGCTTAGGCAAAGCGCAGGGACTGCAGTTCGATCCCTGGGCACTATATGCCATGCCAGCTCCACCCCAGAGTAGACTGAGCTGCCCACAAAAACAAAACAAAACAAAAAAATCATGGTACCACGTAAATGGAGCAGACTAGCTAGGAAAGGGCAACTTAGAGGCCATTAGAAGACTGCTGGCACCATCCAGGTAGACAGGCTGAGAGTCCACGCAGGCCTACAGCTAGAGAAGGCAGCTATGGAGCCTGTTTGGAAGGTGTTCCCTTGGAAGGGTCCAGGCATTGCACCTGCACACATGTGGTTCCCCACTGTTTGGATCAGGAATATAGGTGCCGGGGTTTGTTGCTGGGAGCATCAGAATGAAAGAACATGAGTTCTTGGAGGACTCCTTGGAGCACAGTCTCCAGCCCTGGCCGGCTCCAGGCCACCTCTCTTGCAGTAGCCCTAAAGCTTAGCATCGGGACCGCCTGGAGTCCTTGCTGGGCCTCTGCATAAGGAGGTGTGGGGAGATCCCGCCTTCCTCACAAGTTCTCAAGTAATGTTATTGCTGCTTCAGGAGTATTTGAGAACCACGGCTTGGGACTTTGCTAGTCTTTATTTATGTGAACGATAGAAAAACGTAAGTGATCTGCGTTAAGCCACTGATGCTTCGTCCCCCCTTATACTACACCTAGCAAAGAGAATGGGAACAGGGTTTGTTCTGATGGGGTTAAATGGACCAGAAATCCCAGATAAAGCCTTCTTTCTTCACATGGCATTGTCGTGTGTTGGCCTTCTGGTCTACCTTCTGCAGTGTTAGCCATGCTGCAGAATCACTCATGTACTATCTTCTGAGTGTAGGTCAAAAATTCTTGCACGGCTCCCTTTGGGGCACCAGAGGACGATGGTCCGTTATCCACCACCAGGCAGGTCAGGCAGTGGAGCAGCTTAGGAAAAGCCATAGCGTCCGATCTGGAGAGCAGGAGTTATGCAGACAGCGAGCAGTGCAGCAGCTACAGCCACCACAACAAAAGTTCCTGGGTCGCCTACCTGCTTTAAATGATGGATGGAATAAGCGTAACACACATCCTGATTACAAAAGAGCTCTGCATCTAGAATGTAATGTGCTAAGAATCTCTGAAGGGTGAGCGTTCTCCAAAGCTGTCACCTCTACCACCACCTCTTTGTTCCAGAACAAGGAAGTCTGAAGGGGTGAAGGTCATGTCAAATCCATCCTGGGAAACCTACCTTGAGGGATCGGTATAGAAGAACTTGAGGGCAGAGACTTTGCAGGAATAGTACACAGGCCAGTGCCAGCCCATGAGCAGTTATTATGAATCTATAGTCATACGGAATACATCGGGCTAAGCTAATTTGCTTTAAATTGAAGAGTTATCTCTATTTTGAAATTGTGGGACTTCTATGTGCTAGTGTTAAAATTTTCCCTTCCAATAAAATAATGGTGATGGGAGAGCGGAATCTTTTTTCAAATAGTCTTATATATGTTTTAGATTAAAAGTGGGCAGCTTTGTACCCATCCCTTTGCTCTGGCTTTGTTACATCATTCTGTTCCACACTTAGATAGCAAGTCGAGGCCCAGCCTTTACAGATGGAGCAACTGAGGTATGGGCAGCTGGTACCAGGAGGATGAGCATTATCACTTGTGCTAACTGCGTGCGTTGGCAAAGGCCATGCTGTGCTCACAGGCTTTGTGACACCTAGTTTGACTCCTGAGTCCCTTCCATAATATTAATTATAATTGGAGGTGGCGAGGCTTGTGCTGTCCCAAGCAAAGCTGAAATGTCTCATGAATTGGTGGAAAATTAGAACCAGCAGGGTGCCATGTGTCCACTTCCGTATTTTGGTTCTAGGCAACTTCAAGACAAGACATGATAGATTATGATTAATTGTATTTACTTACATCGTTCTCTTTGTGGATATTTCTATCTGAACTAGGAAGGGAAAAAAACTAAGCAGGTACCTGGGAATTCTTCAAAATTATGGTAAAATTTCCATTAATCTTTTAGATCACTCCTCAATTTATTAAATAATTCTACAGTCAGTTCATCTCTTTTGTGAAAGCTTCTTTACTTGAAAAAAAAAAAAACAAAGATTGTAGTCAATTTTTTTTCTGAAGTCCTTCCAGCTGTGAATTTCAAGGATTCTATGACTTACTAGAATTAAATAGTAAATAAGGGCCACCTTAATTAGTCTGTATCTCTAAATTTTCCCATCTTTTCAGTGATTTATGTATTACCAAGGTAAAAGAGTGCTTAGCGCAGATCAGCTGTCTGTTTGAAAAAAACATATAGAAGAAAAAACCTTTGCAAATAAAAAAGTTGTATTTACATATAAAATACTTCAATTTTAAGTACCGCGTTTGTACTCTGAGCTGGGATATCAACTTAAAACACCTTTCTATGCCTGGCTTGACATTTGGCGTCGCCTGCTGTAACTTACATCATGCGAACTCTGTTTCTCCAAATGAGGTCTTCAGACCACATAGTCACCTGGAAAACACTGAAACTGAAACGCCGAGGTGCTAAGCCTCCAGGAATTCGGCTCTCACAGGCCTGCGCTGCAGAGTGCACATTCTTCCCCAACTTCCAGTGGATTCGCAAGCTCCTTTAAGTTTAAGGACTACAGTGTCCCCTGAGATGTGAATCCTCTTGTGTGGGAAGACAATAGGAGGAGGTCGGAGAGGAGATGCAGCAAAGGGCCTGGTGTCTCTGGACTTTCACTCGTTCTCGCCAGAGGCAAGGAATTACCTGCTTCTCTTTGTCACATCTTGTCTTTACTGAGAAGTAAACACACTCTACTTACAGAAATTTCTCCCCTGAAAGTAGTTTCAAAGCCAGTGGGGGAGGGAGGGAGGGAGGCGGAAGAGGAGAGAAGTTTACTGGGGAAAGATTCACCTATTTTTCATTCTTAGGTACTGGTTTGGAGAAGGATAGGTGATGGCGATGTCCACTGTACACAGTGAACTTAGCAACACAAAGAGCCGGACACAGAAAAACTCAGTACACCTTATAACAGCCATTTAATCTTAAATAAAAAAATTGTGATGTACTTTGATCCTTGGCTTTTTGTGTTTTCTTCCATTTTTGAAGTCCACTGTATTTGTGAATGTTGATTTTTCTTCTTCTTTTGTCTTTTTTAGAATCCTGTCCGCTAATGTGTACAAAGCTTAGTTTCTGCCCAAGCCTAAATATCCTAGGTGAACTAATCAATCAGTTTTTGCCCATTTAAAAAGCATGCTAAAATAAAAACAGTCTTAACGTTTGATGGATTTGATAGCTGTTTACTAAACTTTTTTTTTTTTTTTAAATAGGCGAAATACCAGAAGAAGATGTAATCTTACACCTTTAGGGAAAAGAAAGCGTTCAGCTCCCAAGAATTCTATAGCATTTGGGAAATTTCTTTTTCAAATCCCAAGGGATTATTGATCAACCCTAATATCACTTAAGGGAAGTGATGTTATTTTTAATGAAGTCTTTCTAGCCCAAATTGGAACACATATATTTAGGGTGCAAAATAAATATTTCGTAAAACAGGCCGGGAACAGGGCAGGGTGTTTGGCTGAATTAAACACCAAAACTGAGTAGTGACATTTCCACAGTGTTGTTCAAACTCTTTGGTCACAGAGCTGATGGAGTAGCTGCTCTTTTGTAGCGACCTGGGCTTCTCCCTTGTCACTTCTGGGCTGCAGGCATGAACCTATTGGTCACATGTGACAGCAGAGAATGTCATGGGGGAAGATAAGAGATAATGGTGCATTTCGTGCACTGGGGGGCTTAGCATGAGTGAGTGCTTCTCTCAGCTGCAAGGAGATTCACATGGCATTGTCAGCCAGATATCTTCAAATTGTCCAAAAAGAGTTTTGTTTCCTTCTGTCTCAGAAAGATGTTTCACACTACAAGGTCAGGGGTGGCACAGACACTTTGTTTTAGCAAATTATTATGATTACTATTTTTTAAGTGTGTTTGGTACAGGGTCTCACTACCTGGGGCTTGCAGTGATCCTCCTGTCTCAGCCTCCCCAGGGCTGGGATTACAGGTGGGCACCACCATGCCCGGTCTCAGTGGTGGGATCAGCGTGCCCCAGGGTGGGGCCAGCGTGGCATGTGGTGCCAGGGATCGAACGCTGGTCCCTGTGCTTGCCTAAGCAGGTGCTTAGTCCACTGAGTCATCTCACTGGCCCTGTTTTAGCAAATTGTTAAGCACATGTTAAGGTATGTTTAATTCAGTAGTGTGGTTTCAAAGGTCAGAAGTAAGAAAATAATGCTTCTTTCTTTTCTTTTGTTCTCTTCTCAGGTTTTTAACCAGCCAGACCCATCTTCTCCAAGGTAAGTGACACTCCACTGTCCCACTATGTGTTGGCACAGTGGGGAATGAATGGTGTTATTGGCTCTGATTGCATTTTGCTACACGGCCTGGGTGTGAAATGCAAATGTTCCCAGAAGTAGGTTTTGAGGGGTGATGTTCGTGATGAGGGCGCCCTTTGAACAAGAAGTGATTAAGTCCTGGACTAGGGGACTCGTGAGAGGAAAAGGGAAGGAGGGGGCAGGGGAGGGGAGGGAAGGGGGGAGGAGGGAGAAGGGGCGGGGAAGAGACAGGGAGAGCCGCTCTTTCTTGCTTGATCGTCCTTCTTAGGAGACAGGAGACTCTTTGTCTCTCATATTCCAAAGCAGAAGACAGATTCTTTGTGAGCAGCTGCCCAGGACCTCACACCTCTACTAAAGCCCATTTTGGAACAAGCAAAAGAGCGGCGCCCTCGGCTCAGCCCCAGCTCTTGAGCTCTGGGGAGGCCTCCTGCCCCACACAGCAGGATGGAATGAGCCCAGTTGTTTAACTTTCCAGGAGTATCTGTAAAAACCAGCAATTGAGGATGTGTTAATCATATTAGAGAACACAATAGGAATCCTTTCTTATTTCATTAGAAAACCAGGGCGCGTTTGATGTGCACCATCTGGTTTGGGAACGCAGAAATAAGTTTTTCAAAAGGGCTCGTTTCCAAGTTCCACGCTTCATGGGCCTCAGAAGGAAAAGCCCATGAGCAGCTCTATTTTTAATGAGAGTGATGCGAAAGCTCCCAAGATTGGGTGTGCTTCCAGGATGTGCCATTTCTGCTCAGCTACATGTGTTTGCAGTGCGCTTGGCAGCCCAGTCCTGTTTGGAGGCTGGGCTTCCAATTGAACATTTTAAAGTTCTCCATGTGTTAATTGGAAAACAGAGAGAGGCATCATTGTAGTGGAGCATCTGGCTTCTTGTATATTAATTATGGCTCCGTCTACACATAAAACTAGGGTTTTAAAATGATTTCCTGCTCTTTTGCTGCGATACTTTTAGGGAATGTAGTTTTCCAGTTCATACTGAAGTCAGGTTAAACTGACCATGGTATTATATGCTTTTTACAAATGTGTTTAGATGCAGACACGTTTGTAAACTACCAGCAGTAACAAAAGGGGAAGAAAAAAAGAAATTTACTATTGCGAGTCTGTTGAATCCTTAAAATATATTTTCATTCAAAGAAAATATAGCTATAGAACGTGCGCGTCTTATTTTCCTGTTGTCATGAACAACAGTGTTTGTGCATCAGAAAAGCTGCTTCAGAAGAAAATTCCTTCACGTTCTTACATAAGTTTCTGAATTGCACGCAGTAGCAGACAAGCTTTGTGAGGCAGCACGCACTCTCTAACCCCTCAGTAATCGCGGGATTCATCTGTATGTATCCTACAGGTCCAGCTCACGCGTGTGAAGGAGGCATAATTACATTACAGGCAATCTCATCTGAGGTAATTACAATTGCCTCCATCAATCCAATTAAACAGGATAACCAACTCTACTGAGGCAGAAATGCCACAAAGCTCTCTGATTAAATCCAGGATTTGGAATAAGGGTGTGTTTGTGGATTTGAAGAATTTTCATTTGCTCGGATATTGTTGCACATAAAAATAGATATTATAGAGAGAGGATGAGTGGGAAAAATCAAATAATGGTAGCTCCTTTTATTTCACATTGACTGATCAGTTCTTCTTTCTGACCACCGAAATCATTGTATTTGAGATTCTCAACACCAAAACTTCATGTTGTTATAATCTCACTCCCTCTGGTCACCTCCATCTGCGAGTTCCCCTTGTAATTAAAATGACACTCTGTAAAATGCGCTATTTTTATTTCATGACTTTGAGTGTCTGTCGTCTCTGTTTCATGCTGACTGTCTAAGATAACCCAGTGTGCACCAGGCTTCTTCTTTTCTGGTTTTCCCTTTTGGGGAGCAGGGATGGAAATCAAACCCGAGGCCACAGGACACTAGGTCAGTGATTGCAAAGTATATGCTAAGACCTTCCACAAAAGCAATAGAGGAAAATAGTCCAGGAATGATACTGAAACTTCATGAGGGTGAATTAGCCCTTATGGTGGACTCTCCCGCTGACTCCTTCCCTCTTGCCCAGGACGAAAATGAGCCCTGTGTCCAGCAGACCCACAGTACGCAAGCCACACAGAGAAGCCAACCCAGCCACAAGATGAGCTACTGGCACTGCCACGATGCTGGCATTCAAGTAGCATTTATTTTACTTAACATTTCCAAAGCATAAGAACAGCAATGCTGGCAAATTAGATATGATAAAAGAAGAAGGGCAAAGGGTTTCCTTCAGGTGGAAAATACAAATTCTCAACTTAGTAAGGAAAGGAAAAAATGCATTTGGTGAGGTTGCTGGGACCTACCATATATTGTCATTGTTCATCTATTACTACGCTTAACTTATCAAATAAACTTTATCATAAGTTTGAGTATATAGCAAAAGCCTAATACTCACGCCATTTGGTACTAGCCACGGTGTCCACTGGGGTCTCAGATCATGTCCTCCAAAGGTAAGAGGGGACTACTGTATATCAAAGGCAGGTGTGACTCCCCGAATTGACCCTCCAAGTGATATGCCTTATGTGTCACTTCAGAGTTGGCTGTGTGAACAGACCACAGCTCAACCAACCAGCGATCCCCTTAGACATTTTCTACTTTCTCAATGACGCCAATGCTCAATCCCTAAAAGATATAGTGACTGTCCCAAGTTATGAAGCAGGTTGAGGCACACTAATCAAAGACCCCTGGATCCTTGTGCCTTCCTGTCTGTGTTACATGGCATGGTTTGTGATTGTTCTGTACTGCTATGAATAAATATTTGCTCATCTTTTATTTAAAACAGAAAGTACACCGCTCAAAAGGTAGAGTGTTACTGGTGTTCTGGGAAAATGCCAATGTATTTAAGAACATATCTTCGTGGGACACAATAGAGGAGGCGCTACATTAGCATGCAGTCCCATAGCTGGAGAGCTTACACAGCAGCAAGCATGCTTTTTCTGAGAAGAAGCCTTCCTGCACCACCATGATATAGGGTCCTGTGCCCTTTGGCCTCCTGGGTATGGATGAAATACTAGCAGAGGTTCCTCAGCTTTTCTTCGAGGAAAAAGGAGCTTGTGGTTGATAAGTGCTAATTCTGCAAACAGGCAAAAATCCTCGAGAGAAGAGGCCAGGAGAAGCCTGTGCTTCTGCCAAGCATCTCTCTCTGGTGACTCTCTTTGCCTGCCTTCTCTCCTTTCCGTTTCATCCCTTTGCAGCATTTTTTTGAGCTGGCTGTTAGAGCTGACATCATAACTTGGCCCCAGAGACTGCAGTATAGTCTGTACCCTCAAGATTATTTTAAAAGTCTTCTAGTTTACATGTAAACAAAGGCTGTTCTTTCTGCAGGCAAGATAATATGATTACGCAAGGGCACAGCTGAGTGCCAGACGGGGGCACACTTCAGTTCCTTGCCATTTCCTCGAAGAGAAGTCTCAGGAATGTACTTAGATGACTGAAGAGAAGTCTTCAATTCACACACGACTAACTCATGAACTTGTCTTCCTCGTGTTCCTAACAATGCCCGCTAGCTTTCGCAGATTGACCTATATGACCTTTGTGATGACCAAGAGCTAGACGGTTGGTATTCCTTTCATCTGAATACTTTGCAACTAGAAAACAAGCTTCCTCCCTCCCTCTTTCAACAAGGAGAAAGCAATTCTAAAATACCTTATATTTCCTTTCAAATTGCAAATTCACTAGCTATTATCTGGGGAAAAGGGAGGACATGTTTTACATTCGTGTCCATTATTGCATTCATGATTTGTTTTTAAATAACAGTATGGCAAGAGTTCATAAGCATCAAGCAGCCACCTATAATTGGGCATGGACATGTATATTATTATTCCTAAACTGTGAATGGCTTATAGGTCATGGATGTGTAATTATGATGTGACATTTCTCTGGGTCCACATTCACCAAAACAATTTAATCTCCAAAAATCAATATTTAACTTATCGGAAGTACAGATATTTGTATCCTCGTATTTCTAGTTTCTGCATCTTTCTGGTGCAACTAAATGTGTTTGTACATTGAATCATTCCTTTTCTCTTTGAACTGAATGGCAATGACCAGTAATTTCCTAACAGAAAAAAAAAAAAAAAGAAACCTATACATTGTATGAAAACAGCCACACATCTACTTATAGAATTATGAGGGAACATTATTTTTGGTGATTGGTATCCCAATATTTTATTCCCATTTTTCCATGCTTTTATGGGGAAAAAAAGGCAGATAGCACAGGATCTGGCCTCTTGTGCACTCATCGGACTCACAGGACAGCCTATGCAGTTGCTTAAAGCTGCACCGTGAGTTGGTATTGAGCCGCCGATTTGGGACATCGAAGGCGTCACGCCTCTCGCCCAGCCTGCTTGGATTGTGCAGAAAACAGAACAGCACATCCACGTCAGTCGTGACTGCATGTTCTGCGTCTCTCTTACCTGTGTGGCCCATCCTGGAGGATTTAGTAGATAAGCTGTTTGAATAGGTGAAATGTTTGAAGAGCAAAATAAGAAGGTACAGAGGAAGGGAGGATACATGGACACCCTGCTTGGGCCTTAAAAATCACACTGAGCTAGATACCACCAGTTGGGGCAGGTTCTCAAGTTTATTGTTCCCGCGCACCCAGGACTGGAAATAGTGTGCAGATGTGGAGTCCCCATTTAAAAACAAGAAGCGAGATCCTTTCCCAGGCCCTGTCACCAGCTTTTCTCAGTGTAGCTACGGATTAGCTGGAGCTCCCCACTCCCCTGAGAGGCAGCTTCCTTAAACATCCGCAGCTACTTCTGCAGATATTAATTGACCCCAAAGGATATCTTTGAATTTCGCTGCTTCTAAAATTTATTTAAAATGTAAGTCCTTCTGCACTTAAATAACATATGCATGTGATATGCAAATCATGGGCCTCACTAAATCTTAATGCCTGTCGTCCAATTAACCTGGCTTTATCCTCTTTCTACTCACCCTGCTTTGAAGACGTCCTGTCTGGACTTCACATGTTGCTGATCCGACAGTCATGAGAGGAAGGGCCTCTCCGGAGTAATTAGGACAGGAAGCCCGTTGGGGAGGCTGAGGCTGTTGTCAGGGGCTTGATGCAGGCGGCATTTGGTCGTTGCCCTTCTGCCTTCTGCTGTGGGTGGAGACAGCGTGAGGCCGAATGCTGGTGGCCTGATCTCAGCTGCCCAGACTTCACAGCTGTGAGCACAGGGCCTTCTGTTCTTTGCTCTCGGTCCCCAGTGTGCTGGTGGAGCAGAGCAAGACGGGGCTCTCGCAGAAACCTGCGCTCTGCAAATTGCCCGTCCCCATGTGCTGGGAAGCCCCAGCGACAGCGCTGGGGGTCGGCCCTTGCAGCATGTGTGTGGTTCCTCCTGAGGGCCAGCAGAGCCATCACCTTCTCCCACTGTGTGCTACTCCACCGTCTTTGCAATGTCACAAGATGCTAAGATCTGCCGGCCTGCCTCACAGTCTTGTCCTTCTTCCTGCCCGGTCCAGCCAGGATTTAAATTTCCATAATGTGTGTGTTTTACCTCCTGGAGGCTGCTTTGAGGATATTCGGACTGTTTCGTAACCTGTAAGGAAGCAAGGACGACTGCTTTCTTCTAGGGCTGGAGCAGGGTCTTCAAGAAGAGTTTCTTGAAGCTCAATGACCTTGATAGTTTAGTATAAAGTCTCTTTTAATCTGGGTTCTGGCTTGCTCTTTCCTAGTCATGTTTTTGGGTCTCAGGCCAGGGCCTGATTGCATCATAACTGCCATGGGAGACACTGACCTTCTACTCACTCTAATATGTGGGGAATATATATGAGCAAGATCGTCTCACCCAAGACTACTTCCTGCGAGGATGGGTTCTTCCTGAGCAGTTACTAATAAGCCCCTCTGACCTCCAGCCTCACCCCAAATGTCTTCTACAGGACAACTGTGTCAGCTCAGCATTCAGGGCCTGCTTTATTTGAATTCCAGCACTGGATTTATTCTTAACCACACACCCTACCACTCGGAAGAACTCTGGGTTGCCTATGAATCCAGTCTTCTTGTACCCTTACTGTATGAAAGTGATAAAGATTTCCAGACATATCTACATCTTAGTAGCAAAGAGTAGCAGATTGCACCCCAAGCTGAGCTCCCCCATAGCTCTTCATGCCTTTGAAGAAGTGTTTCTCATAATCTACTTCTTTCCTAGATACATTATCTTGCCTCTAATATAATTTGTCAGAGGGACCATTTTTTCTCCCAAAATGCATAATATAAGGAAGATAATTTATGCTGAAATATTAAAGGAACTTCTCTACATGGGCTTGTTTTTCCACTGTGGCAGAACATAGTTAATAAAGTATAGCAGGCCCCAGTAAGATGGTTTGCAAAGTAGAGAAAAGAATGACAGAAAGCAGGAGAGTGAAGGAAATGTACTCCTGTGACTCCCTGCGAAGCAGAGCATGCTGTTGAATGCTGTGTGTTCTAGGGATGTTAAAAAGGTTTCAGGACAGTGAGACGTGCTTGGAGCATGTGCTGCTATTTGGAAAATAGCCCGGGGATGATGGAATCTCTGCTGTCCTTTCTGTGCATGCAGTGCCTGTGAATGGAAGTGTGGAGGTTAAAGTCATCACCTTAATTAGCCTGGGAGCCTTCTAGGGCATAAGCAGAGTGCGCCTCTGGGTGGGCCTGGGTGGGCGGTGCAGGTGTGACCCCGGGGGATGTGGCTGGCCCCTGACCCTCCCTCTGGGCATAGCTCCTCTGTTCTGTGTCCATGCTCTGCACAATTCTCCCACATGAGACTTCTGCCTCAGATGCAGTTGACCAGGGACTGCAACCCCCAGAACCATGAGTCTGATGAACTTCTCCTCCCTTATGTCATGGGACCCTGGATTGTGTTCCAGACGTGGAAAGCAGACCAAGCCAGAAAGTGCACTAAGTCACTCCATGATGAGAGAAATGGTAAGGGTGCCTGTGTGTGTGCTAAGGTTAAAACTGAGAAATCAAGGGCCTCAGGTCGTGTTTTCAGAGGAGGCTGTAACTTTGATGAAGCTGCGGTGAAGGCCCCATTTGAGAGGAGCTGGTGCCAGATGGAGACCATTTGCATTTCCCAATAGACCTGCTTAGCAGTAGGTTGGAAGGGCCCAGACTAGGTGAAAGATGAAAACAGAGAGGAAATGGGTAGAAGTGGAAAGGAGAGATGTGAGCCCTGCCCCTGGGCCTTGTCAGTTTGGATAATCCTGTGTATGGAAGAGGAATCCATTGGCTGAGCGTGGAAGGCGATAGCTGGGCATTGGGTTGAATTACTTTATGTAGGGGATGAGAACACTGAGTACCAAGTCGCTGGCAGACACTGCCCTTGATGAAGCCTTGTGGCCACACAATCATCCCTATGCATGTTGGAATTTGTAACGTGCTCCTTAAAAGAATATAGCCTGCAGTTATGGTGCCTAAGACCAAACTCCTTATTGAGGAAATAAGCAATATTGAGAATACAGAGGCCCTTGCCTACTTTCACAGGAGAAATAAAACATATTTCCTCCTTTGGGACAAAGCTAACTCAGAAAATTATTGCACTGGAGAGAAATGGCCTTGAAACTTGGAGTGGTGTAGAAAGGGCTCATCTGAAGTGATCCAGGGGAGTGGGCTTTGGGACCCCTGTGTTCCGTCTCATAGATGCTGTTTCTTGCCTCTCACTTCCTGGATCCTTGCTACGGATCCTCACAGTGTCCATCAGTCTCCAACCCCTTCAGGTTTGCCCCTTACCTTGCATCTGGGTTTGGAAAGTGCTGGTTGCCGAGACCCAGGGAAAGAGCAAACTCCGAAAAAGCTTTCCCCAGAATGAAAGATGTGACTTTTAGCCGTCCAACTTTATGAAGATGGCTTTGACAACTCAAGGCATTTCTTGAATTTTTTATTTTGTTTGGCTTTGTTTGTTTATTTTATTTTGGATTATTGAGATTGACCAATCAGCCACTTATTATAAATGAAGTGGTACCAAACCATTGTTCTCACTGCAACATGCTGCAGGTCTGCAATTCTCATGTCTTTTCTAGAGCTTAGAATTAAAAAAGAAACTTCAGCAATGCTAACAGAATTCAGAATGTAAACCACGTTTCAGAAATGATGTAATGTATTTATGGAAAACATAGATAATGTTGTTTCATGCGTGATGCTAAGCCATATGGAGCTTACAACTGCAGATTATTTCTTTTCCCATTATTTTTGGAATTTAAGGGGGAAATGTGCATTTATATAATACAGAGCTGAATCACTGGCTATAGGCAGAGCACTGAGACCTGCACACACCCCCCTACACACATGCTCCAGTCCAAGATTTTACCTTGACTCATCACATCCTTTGTCTGGTGAGGGTGGGTACATGGGAGCCTGAGCTATTCATTCATTAGGAAATATTTTTATTTTCTGCCACATGGCCAGCATCATTTTAGTTAATTTATGTTTCATCTCTTATCAAATATTTTTGAGTTCTTTTTTGCATCCCTGCTTATCCCAGTTGTTAGCAATATAACAGGGAAGAAACTAGGCAGAGTTATTTCTCCCAGGAAGCCTAAAAATTTTATTACAGGAAGACAGTAAATATTATATATGTATATATAAAATATGTTATACATATACATACCATATATGTTATATATGACATATATAATATATCATATATTATGTACATAACATGTTATATATGGAGATATATTATGGATACACACACACACACACACACACACACACATGCTCATGTCTGCAGTGAGATACTAAGACAGCTAGCTACTGCATGACCCCTTACCATCATAGGGTTTCCTGGGTCAGATTGTAAAAAGTCCCCCCCCATCAACTGTTTTAATGAATATTATTTGGGAATATTTGAACTTACAACAATTAGCATTACTTAGCATCATTAGTACTTAGAGACAGTTAAGCCATTTCATATCTTGTTTTAATTCCGTAAAAAATCAGCTCCTTCCCATCAATAGAGGTCAGCTATTTCCCTTACAGAAATCTTAAAAAATGGACGAAATACAGAGACAAATGTAGACTGGGCACACGCACGCACGTGCCTCCTACGCTGCTAGGAGCGGGTCCCCAAAGTCTTGCGCTGTCTCTGTGTGCTCGGGAATGTCCACGTGCAGCAGCGAGGTCTTCTTTCGCCTCCATGGAGTCATGGCACGTTGCGCCACATGGGGGTGGTTTGACCGGCCAGCGTGGACACCCTTTACTGTACCAGCTGTCAAGCCCCTTTCCTAGGCCGACATCCCTGATGCAGCTCTGTGGTTCAAATCCTTCCTCCTCTCCACCC
>NDGN011473715.1:0-16697 GCA_002564285.1 Tympanoctomys barrerae
TGAACTCAAGTCCTTGTGCTTGCCAGGGAAGCGCTTATTCTACTGAGCCATCTCCCTGGCCCCTCTTTGATTTTTTTAAAAAATAATTTATTCATTTATTTATTTTTTACAGGGTCTTGCTAAGCAGTTGAGACTTGTAGTGATCCTCCTGTCTCAGCCTCCCCAGCACTGGGATTGCAGGCTTGCACCACCATGCCTAGTGCAGGGACAGCATAGCATGTGATACTGGGGATTGAACCTGGGTCCACATGCTTTCCAGGCAGGTGCTTATGCTGCTGAGCTATCTCCCCAGCTCCCCTTACTTGCTTTCTGAGGTAGGTCTCCCTGTGTAGTCCAGGCTGGGCTCATCTGGTTTCTTTTTCTCTTAAGTGTTTCAGCCCCTATCTATCCTAAGCAAAAAGAAAATTGATATTTTCAGTCTTCATTTAAACAATGTCATAAGTCAAACTTTGTCTGTATTCTTTTCATTTACTTCTAAACAAATTTATTTTATACATACTGCATGTTTCACAAAGAATTAGGGCAGTTCGAGATCTCCACTTGATTTTAGAGCTTTGTGATAGATTGCAATGTGTTGTGCAAAGCAGGGAATAAGGGCGATGGGCCCAAAGAGCACTCGTGCAGAACTCCATCTGGGGCCAGGATGCTTTCTGGGTGGATTCCTTCTCGGTGCTCATAAGCGTGTCTGGGCCATTAGCATTATTACCACTATCAGTATTATTATCTGAAAAGGCGCTTAAGTGGTTCACACAAACTGTCTGTGATTATACCTGATATTTAGTCAACACTTAAAGTATTTAATACTTTCCCTTTATTAGCCAAAAAGGTAGGCAATATACAAAGACGTACTACCAAGTACTAAGAAAATGTTTAATAATTGCTTGTTAAAGTCAGCTGTCAATGCTTTGAGTACACTTGGCAGTTACATCTGACGGCAGGTGGAAAGCCATGTTGCCTCTCCTAACTGAATCAGTACACTGCAGACATTTTTCTTAAAATATTAGAAGGCCAGGAGTGATGGCACACCCTTGCATTCCTGGCACTGGGGAGGTTGAGGCAGGAGGACGGCTGCAAGTGCAAGGCCAGCCTGGGCCACATAGTTCAAAGATAGCTTGAACTATATAGTCAAACTTTATCTCAAAAAGACAAATAATTAAAGATAGAATTTTGGATTATATAAACAATTAGATTTTCTTGTTTCTTTTTAAATTTATTTGGTACAAGGTCTCACTATGCATCTTGGATTTGTAGTCATCCTCCTATTTTCAGCTTCCCCAGTGCTGGGATTACAGTCTGTGCCACCATGCCCAGACTCGGTGGCAGCTCAGTGTGCCTGGGGGCGGGGCCAGCATGGCTTGTGGTGCCAGGGATCGAAACCTGGACTCTGTGCTTGCCTGGGCATGCCTTAGTCCACGGAGCTGTTTCACTGATCCTGAACTGTTAGATTTTCAGCTTTCCTTGTTGATGCTCCTTAAGTATATTAAAGTATTTTGTATCTATTTTTAATTATTCCAAAAGTCAAAACACTACAGTATTTAGATGGAATCACACAACTTTTAGAAATATCCAAGTTTTATTTTTTCATATTTAATTAAGGATGAACATGTAGAAAAATCTACTTCAAGTTGTCAATCTATCCAAAAATGGGGAGACTCAATGGAAGATATTTGTATTCTGCGTCTGATTCATACAAAATCTGCTGGAGTGAGCAATGGGTCTGCTAAGTGGATTACTATTTGTTGTCAAAAACCAGGCACTTATTTATTATTAACAAATGCCTTGGATTAATTCAACTGTCTCTCTTCTAGAGGAAATGCGTGGAGGTGCATACTGTAGTGAATAAGAGTTCGAGTAACTGAGCTGCCACCAGTCACTCTGGAGAAGGGTCTTGGAGCAAGTCCAGACTCCATCAAGTATTTTCATTGTTGGCTGCTTAGCCCAGTGCACAGTGGAGGTGTCATATGGTCGATTCCAATTTCTTCATCTTCTGTCCTCCAGTAGAAGGTAACAGGTGCAGGCTCTTCCTTCTCAGTCCTCTGCCCCAAGCCATGGCCCACTTGCTCCCTGCATGGCAGAGAACCAAGGCCTCTGCAGTGGTAGCTAGCGCCCTGGTGAAAACTCTTAGTTCCTGGCTTTACCATGCTGCTGAAGCCTAAGCTCCAAAGGGCTTCCCCTGGCACCTTCAGTCCACGCACACCTCCTTCCTCTCTGACCACTGCTCCCTCTCTGTGCTCCACGTTCTAGTGCACACTGTGTGTCACCACGCTTCCGGAATGCTCACTGTTCTAAATCCACTTTCTCTTCTTTCTTCTCCACTGTAAGAAGCTCCTCCACTACAGCTTCTTGCCTCCTCCAAGTATGCCTTCCTTTATATACGGTTTTATGATGGCATGTGATTCTTCCAAATATGCTTCCGTCTGTTTCACTCACAGTTTCTTCTGTAGCATGTCAAAGCAGAGCCCAGTGAAGTTCTCACATGTTTTCTTCAGGGGACAAGAGCCCTTTTGGATGGTACGCCAAATGAATGATGAAGGACCGGAACCCTGGCCTTGGAAGGACAAGTGTTGCAATTCCCTTCGGTGTCTCCACACTGCCCCCTGAGTCTCTTAGTATTCTCAGGAGCATTCATATAAAATGTTATCTTTTAGAACAAAATGAAATTATGGTAATATTTTATTTATTTATTTATTTATTTATTTTAGTAAGGGCCTAGACGGTCTACAGGGTCTCACTATGTAGATCGGACTCGTAGTAATCTGCCTGTGTTTAGCGTCGCAAGGAGCTTGGATTACAAGCACGTGCCACCACGCCCAGTCTCCATCACCCTCTCAGCAGGCCCCAGGGGCGGGGCACGCACTGCAGGCCGAGGATCCTGCCCCAGTCACTGCATCTGCCTAAACATGCGCTTTCATCCGCTGAGCTATTTGGCCGGTCCTTTGATAATATTTTAACAAATTAGTAATTTTGAAAGCGTGTGGTGGGCTGGGGACATAGCTCAGCACTAAAGTGCCTACTTAGGCAGCTTAGGCAACTGCACAGACCACAGTTTGATTCCCCAGCACCACATGCTGCACCATCCCCGCCCCCAGGAAGGGCTGAGCTAGCCACAAAAAAAGAAAGTGGGTGGTAACTGAGTGAATGGATAAATAAATCAAAAAATAAAATCCCACTCTCTTTTTTTATTTTTCTCAAGTTTGGGCTCAAAGGTAGGACTTTGGTCGTAAGAGCAAAGTGCTGTATTGTGGAGCTGCAATCCAAGAACCCACTCACTTTCTTTTTGATTTCCGTATAGCCAATAACCATGACCCAGATCCTGAGCCTCCCAACTACTGCAAAACGCTAAGCTTGTGCAGCTAAAGGTGTAGGAGCTTATTAAGAGATACAGCTGGGTAGAGGGAGCTCTTGCATAAATCATACAAGAATTTTCCCATCTTGAGAAAATAGGGTCTGGCTTTGGAATTCCAGGGTTATGTATTGGCTGAGGTCTTCCCATGGGTAAGGAAGGGCGCTCTGAGTGGGTTATCAGATATCACAGCAGCTTGGAGAAGGGAACACTAGCGAGGACAGCTTGGCTGTTATGTCGCTTTCTGTATCCACCGAGTAGAAACTCGAGTTTCCTGAACCCAGACAGGCATTCCCTGTGAGCTCTCTGGACAAATCCTTGCCGTTGCCCTGCGCCAGTTCCTTTCCAGATTTCCCTTCACTAGGCACACACAGACCGAGGGACAGACACCACAGCCTTGACGTTTCAAGCATGTCTTTTCAGCAGAGCAATCGGGAATGAGGACGGTAAAGCGTGTGACTGCTGGTGGCCTCTTACTGAAGTGGCGTAGACGCTGCTTATGTGGGGGTTCTTCCTCCACTTGGAAATGTGGGAAAGAAGGCCACGTTCTCTGTCCACACTAGAAGCGAAAGTGCAGTCACTTTTCATTAGTGATTTTCCATTCATCGTGTCTTAGTAGTAATGTTCTCGTTGTTATTGCTAACCCAACTGGGCAAACTATCGACAAGTACATGATGTTGAAAATGACTATATTGTCTATTAAAGTCCATTTAAACTTACCCTGAGATACACTGGTTCCAAGGAGATGACACTATGAAAGAATATACTAGCATGGTAAAATTTAATACATGAGTTGAAAGAAATTTTGTGAAAGGCAAATCAATTGTATTGATATCAAATTAGCATGATAAATAAGTAATCACTAATCTTTGCTGTGCACTATGCTTTCATTTATCTTTAATTTTTATGCAAAAAAGGAGAGTTTGCTTGCTTGCTTTAAAATATTTTAGTATTTAATTCTACTTGTGCAGAGATTAATTTCTTTCCTAGTTTTTTTTTTTTTTTTCTTATGTATCTGGTTGTTGCAGAGTCTCATTAGGCAGCTTGGACTTGTAATCTTCCTGCTTTCAGCCTTCCCAGCACTGAGATCACAGGTGTTCGTCACTATACCTGGATGCTGGTCAGCTCAGCTACCCTGGGGGAGGGGCTGGAGTGGCATGTGGTGCCAGGGATTGAACCATGGCTCCAGTGCTTTGCCTAAGCTCGCTTAAGCAGGCACCTTAGTCTGCTGAGCTATCTTGCTGGCCCCTTTCCCTAGTTTTAAACCCTAATCTGAAAACAAAAGTAGAGATGAAAAATATCAATGAAAGAGTAGAAGTACTATTAAATACATAAAGATGTCTCAATTTCCTGGAGCATGGCACTTTAAAAATAAGCAGTTATGTAAAAAGACTGCCCAAAAATATTTGTTTTGTAATAAGGAAAGACACAAGCTGATGATAAAGTCTGTGAAGGCTGCTTCCCTAGTTTTGGCAAACATATTAGGGGGAAGTCATGATTCTGAAATCATCTACACAAAGAAAAATGTACCATACCTGAGGTAGAAAACAGGTTGTAGATGGTATAAACTTAAAATACATGTTTCAATTATATTATTTAATACAAATATAAAAAATAAAATATTAAATGTGTGACAGTTCACAAGTATTGATTTTCAATGCAATTTCTGGTTTAACCCTTTTTCAAAAACAGAGCTCATCTAAACTCTGTGGTAGTGAAGTAAAGCAAACATGAAAGTTTAGAGTCTTCCTTTCATATTTAACTTTTAGACATGTTTATGCTCTAGTCTTTATCTTCACATCCTTCCTCAACTCCCCATATTTGAAGCTCATCCCTGGCGCAGATTTCTTGCCTAGCACCCTTTTCAGCTTCTAGTAAGACTACATGAGTCCCTGTACTCTTTGATGACACCATCTCTGGGGTAAAGATCTCTCTTCCTGGAGAACCACCCATAGAGCAGGAGGCCTGGCATCAGATTTACCACTTAGTTATTTTCTGATCAACAACTTCTAAACACCAGAGGCAGTTTTCTTACTTCTTAGAAGAAAATGAAGATTGTACTTATATTTCATAATTTTGAGAGAGTACTTACACACCTACCAAGGCAATTGCTGAGGTACAAAGGGTCATTAAATTTTGATTTCTTTCTTTCTCCTCCATACCCTGTGGGGATGGCTGAAACCAGAGATCCATCAATGCAGGTAACATGAATAATCTGCCCTAGTCTCAAGAACACAGTTGGCTGAAGAAAAGCCACAAGGACAAGTTATTAGGCAGGGACATTTCCCATGATATTCAACGTCCCAAGTGTATAACTAAATGCACTACAGCCATTGAAGCTCTCTCCTACTCCTCCTCTTCCTTCCTTCTTCCCTTCTCAGCAGTAAAGAAGTTTCATAAGGCCTTGGTTTTCTTTGTTTCAACTTCTGCCTTTTTTTCTCCATCCTCTCACCATCTTCATCCTGGGGAACATCGAGACCTGCATGCGACACAGCATTTGACACCTGAACAGGGACTCAGAGACCAAGCACATTCACTGGATTACAAGTAAGAAGAGACTTCTAGCTGTGTGAACACAAAGAGAGAAATAAGCTTATGAGAAGCCAAAGAGAGACATAGGCCAGAGAAGCCAAGGCAAGAAACAGGCCCGAACAGCCAAAGAGAGAAACAGGCTTAAGAGAAGCCAAAGAGAAAAGGATGTTTTAATTTTATCAAGTTTTAAACGTGAAGCTGATAGTTTTTTAAGAACAGCAAATGTGTATACAAGTTGTCATCCTATTATGGATTCCTATACTTACTTATCTTTTGTGGACCTGGATCAAGGAGTATCTTGATAAGCATGCGCCTGTTGGGAGGACCATACATGCTTCTTGTCTGAGCACTGTTTAAAAACCAAGTCCCCCGCCCCCCAAAAAATAATAAGTCAATGTCTCTCCCTATAGAGTTTTAACCTTCTAGCTTGGCTCAGTCAGATAAGGAAGAAACGTTGGGGCAGGGGTAGAGGGGACCTTTTGTCACCACAGGAGTGTTTAAGCTGAAGGTTCAGTTTCCCAGCTGCCCAAGGATACATCAAATGCATCACAAGCAGCAGCTTGCACTTCTTCAGCTCAGAGAAATTTTGCTACATTACAAGTCAAAACTTTCTCCTCTCAGAAGTAGAATCCTCCTCTCTTTCTCCATTGCGGATTGGAATTAAAAGAAGCCATGCGTGGGTGTCCATGGAAAGATTTCGGCGTATCACCTTTCTTGTTGAATTCTAATCCCTAATAATCCAGGATAGATCATGAAGCCAAACCCTTTAAGACCCTGGGAGAATTTAAAAAGCCATCACCACCTACAGAACCAAAGCCCCTTGTACCTTAGGTTTAATACAGCTTAGAAGACAAGTTATGACCCTGAGTGATTGAAAAGGAATGGTTAAAGCATGTTAAAATCCAGGGAATTATGTCTCATGGAAGAAAAAAATTTAGAGTTGTGCACGGCTCAGACTATACAAAACAGTCCCCAAAACACAGCCATTACAAAATACATGCTAACTGGAGAAGGTGCTTTTGTTGCTACAAATAATTAACTATTGAATTGCAAGCATATTAAAATAGCTGACAGGGCCTGCCACGTAGCTCAGGAGACTAAGTGTCTGCTGAGGCACGTGCAGGGAGCAGGGTTTGATCCCCAGCACATGCTGTGCTAGCCCTGCCCCCTGGGTGCGCTGAGCTGGCCAATGAGACCAGGTGTGCTTGGGCATGCCTGTAATTCCAGCAGTGGGGAGGCTGAAGACAGGAGGATCGCTACGAGTCCAAGCTTTGTAGTGTGACCCTGGACCAAATAAATAAATAAGTAAAACAGCTCCCATTGGGGCGTGTAAGGAACTTCCTCCAAAGGTTGTAAGATGTCTGTCCTCCAGAGTCCTGAGGAGCCTTTTCAAACTTCGTAGCATGCCTGTTGCCTGCTAGTGAGATGACTGTCAAAAATTCAGAGACTAACAAGTTAATTGTTCCACAATTGGCTTTTGAAATTGCAAATAAATGGTATAAAGAGGTGTTACTAACCCATAAAAGAATGGATTACACTGTTTAAGATGTTTCAAATTTGTACAGACATGGACTACTCATACATATACTTTTTTTCCCCCCACTACTTTAATTTGATTACCTCTTACTGATTATTCATAAACCTTAAATCTTCATGTTTCAGTTTGTGCAATTCACCTGTATTTGGGAATCTTTCCATTTCTTTCCAGTTCGCCATTTATTTTACATGTAAGTTTGTGAAGTAGTTGTTAATTTTCCTGATTTTTGGTGAAAAGAATATGAATCCTATTGGTGTGGTTGAGCAGAGCACCGTGTACACTATTTATTTGTTCAAATTACTTTGTTCAATTCTGTTATTTCTTTGTTGATGTTTTATTTAGTTAATGTACTTATTTAGGGTATTAGGATATTATATTAATGTTTGCTGATCCTTTATGTCCATTAATATTTGTTTTATGAAGTTAGATGCAGTGAAGCTTGGTGCATATATATTTATAATTGTTGCATTCTCCTGATGAACAATTTCATTAACCAGTATGTACTATCCCTTCCTGCCTCTGATTTACTTTGCCTTAGTGTCTATTTTTTTTTCAGAAAACAGTATTGCTAATTTAGCTCATTTTTGTGTTCCTGTAGAATATTATTTTCAGTTCTTTGATATTTAGCCTATGAATTTCTATTTGTGTTAAATATGGTTCTTTACTACAGCATACCACTGATTTTTTATTCATTCCATTAAACTGTGTCTTGATTGTTAAATCTAGTCCATTCACATTGACAATTAAAATTGATAGGGAATTACTTATTCTGGAGATTGTAATATTTACCTATTGTTTTTTTTACTTTCTTTCCTTTCTAACTAATTGCCATCCCTACTCAATGCATTAATTCTAGAGGACTTTTTAGGCATTGTTAGCTTCTTTGTTTCTTTCTAGGATAGCCTTGAGGATTATATGGAGTACTAAGGTTTGAACACCACGAATTTTTTTAGCGCCCTGTATTATTCAGACATCTTATTTTTAATTTTGAAAGATAAGCTTTCAGTATATATTACTCTGGATTGGAAGTTGTTTTGTTTTAGGGCTTGAAGTCCTTCATTCTAAGCTCTACTGGCAATGGAAGTTCATGTTGAGAAGTCTGTTGGAATTCTGATGCAATTTTATTTATAAGTGATTCATTGTCCTTCTCTACCAGCTTTTAAAATTCTGTTCTTATATCAGATCTGTAGCGTTTTAACTAGGGTATGGTGCCGACTATTGTTTTAGTGATCTTGGCTATTTGGGGTTCAATATGCCTCACTTGTCTGTATGATAAATTCTTCCACATTTGGACATTTTTCTGCTGTTTCTTCTGTAAGTAGGTTTTGTATGCCCTTTGTTCTGTCTTCTGCTTTGCACATATATTATATTATATTTACATATATATTGATTTTTGGAGTCATCTAACAGCTGTTGAATCCGTATTTCATGTTGCTTTTAAGTTATACCATATTAGTTTATGACGAACCACTGCCCTGTCTTGTGGATCTGATACTCCGTCTTCGGGTCCCTTCTGCTGTCCATAATTTCAATGGTATTATTAAACACCTGGAGTTTTGTGCAGAACTTTGTTTATGGATTTCTATTCTTCATTATGTTTTCTCTAGACTCACTGATGATTTGTTTCATTTTGACCAAAGTGAAACAAAAGATGAGTGATCACTTGGTGATTAGGGATCGTTATGCTTCAGTGATCATCTTCTTTGAATTTACCTTGTTTTTCATTGAACTGTGTTTATCTCCCTTGATAGCCTTTCAGACATTTCTGCTTTGTGGCTTCTGTTTTTCTTCCCTCAGTGCCCCCTTGATTGGCTCTGGGGAGTTGCGAATTTTAGGAGACATTTTGCTACCTTTTCATGTTTCTATTTGTTTTCTGTGCTGGAGTTTGCAGTTCCTTTGATTCACTACTCGGTTCTTCAGGAATGGGCCATGATATTATGTACCAAATCCAAGCAATATAGATGAAATATGTCCAGGCAGAAAAAAATTGATTGACAGCAATGACCTGGTCACCTTGGCTATAGTAGTAAAGTAAGTGACAAAAGTAGCATCAACTATAAGGTGGGTATTGGCAAACTGTAAGAAACACTAATGACACCCTTAACTAAGGCAAAGAAGACTACGATTTTAACATGCTATTTAGGCAATTCCTCCCCCCCCACACACACATTTAGTGTCACAGATCACTAGTTTATGCTGAATATACACAGCAGTGCAAGAGCACAAGCAGACTTTTCCCTGAAGGTCATAACCACTGAACCTGGCCTTCCACCACTGAACACAGACTTCATCATCTTCTCGGTCTGATATCGAGCTTCTCAGGGCATCTCTATCTAGTCCCCCCACTCTCTAAGCATATCTTCCAAGGCTGTCTCTCACCTGGTCTCTGTAGAAGGTTAAAACTTAAGTCCTGGAATGAAACTCTGTTCCGTCGTGTTTGCACCCCAGTCACGCTGATCTGTTGGTCGTCACATCTGCCATCCTATACTGACAAGATCCAAGCTGTAGATTTGGAAGGATCTGAGAGTTCATTCTCTTTCTCTGTCGTTTCATTCATGGGGTGAGGCACCCAGCCTCAGGGGCACCGCTGATGGACTAGCACTTGCCTCTGTGTGGTCCTTGACTAAGAGTAGCTCTTAGTGTTTTAAATGCAATGGTTGAATGAAACAGCAAAAGAATACTTATCCATGATGTAGAAATTAAATGATAGTCAAAATTAGGGTCTTTCAGGCCCCGTGGACAAGCAGCTATGCTGATTTGCTCATGTGTTATCTAGGGCTGCTTTTGAAGGGTTTAGTGCTTCCAAGAGAGATGATGTGGTCCCCAAAGCCTAAACACTTGCCATCTGGTGCTTTGCAGAAAATGGTTGCTAATCTCTGATAGACAATCCTTGCCCACTAGCTACTTTGGTCTTAAAATGTCAATGGTGACTGAGTCCAGATGGGGAGAAGCTGATGCCCCTCTATAATTCTCCCTGGGTTACAATCAGTGCCACTGAGACTCCCATCCCAGTCCCAGTTCAAGCTAAGCCTCTTCACTATTGACTCAGTTAGTCTCTCATTCAACAGAAAACTGTTTTGTTCCTCTGGAGTTGATTTTTACAATTTTAAAGAAAATGTAAATCTTTTCCCATTGCTTACAAGCACTTCTTCACAGGGGTGCTTTAGAATCAGTGCATTACACATTGAAGTCAGAACACACTGTTTTGCATCTGCACTATACTTATATAAGCTGGTGACAGAGTGGCCCAGGGGAGAAGGATGCACAAAGTCCAAGCATTATCTTCTGGAATCGTGATGTTTAAATTTCATGTTCTATTTCTGAATTCATTTTATGAAACTCTTCTGTAGCTACATCCTCCCTTGCATTAGCCTCTTTTTGCAAGTATTCAATAGTTGCCAGTGATCTCCAAGCCCATTTTATTTATGTACAAGTAGCCGTCATTATGGACACCGCTTGGAATGTGTACACAGGAGATGCCTAAGTCCTTTGGTCCCTTACCAAGTAAACACAGATACAGGGAATATAATGCCACCTAAGTTTACTCCCAGAGAATGCAGATAACTTTTATTTTTAGAGTTTGAAACTCAAACAGTTCATTAAATAACTAAAATTAAATAAAAACTTTGTTCAAACATAAAAATGAAGAATGTGTCCTTCATAGGACACAAAATAGTAATGTATTTCAGGAGTAATTGTTTCCTCCAATAAAGGTTGAGCCAGCCTGGTCTACAGGTAATCTTATCCTTTCATGAGGACTTTTTACTTGAAAAGGCGTCTGGTAATTATAACGCTTTTCTCTGACCCAATTGTCCTAAGCAAATTTTGTCAATCTCTGGTTAGACTAATAAGTCTTGACATCAGTAATAAATTGCACAAATTTCCAAATGCTTCATCATTCTTATTTTGTATTAAATGTCATCCTTTTTGATAAATAAGGATGAGTGACACAAGGTGATGGGTTGTGTACAGGGCTGTCCACTAGGAGAGTCTGTTAAGTGATGCTTCGACTCCTCAGGTTGATAATGGAAATTGCATCTTCCTAGCTATTAAAATGCATGCAGCAGGGTCAACTTTGATTTCATTATACTACCCATTTGTTCTTGCTGGAGTCTGTATATTCCAGAATATTCATTTACTTCCATTCTGGCATTTCTAATCCTTCTTCCTTTTTACCCATTATTACATTTCAAATCAATGTGAAGTTTTTACTATTTGAAACATTGGTCTCCTACAGATTTATCACTGTAGGAGGAAAGTGTTCTTGGAGCAGTTGGAACTGTATTGTATCTCTGCTACAGCCTCAGACCTGCAGGAAAAAGATATTAAAAATATTTCTCACTTTTATCCGTGCTATCAAAGTAAAAGGAGAAAGAAGTTGGATGCCTGACATCTCGGTGCCCCTGGTGAAGTGTGGATGTGGAAAGTGTGGATGGAATAATTCTACTGAGAAAAATAAAGTTTCATGGGGGTCATCAACAGTTGTCAGTGGGGCAGATATGATTTGGGGCCTTTCAGATGTTGCATTTTATACATTTATTCAACCTGATAAGGTAGGTTTTATTAGCTATTCTGGGCCACATACCTGGTAGAAACTCAAGGAAAGTTTGAAACCAACAATTTCCTCTAGTCAGGATTTCATTCTTCACTGGTAGTTGATGCATAGGTGAGCTTAGAATACTAGACCTTCTGTAGAAGCTTCACTTCAACTCTGATTGACTTTGGGAATAGAGGTGCCAAAGATCTACAGATATGGCAAAGAGTGAGGTCAGGAAAGATCCTGCTGGGGGTGCCCCACATTTCATCTTAGTGATGCTTTGAGCCTCATTACAACTGACAGCTGAGGGGAATTCACCTATAATACTTTCTGCCCTTGGATTTCACTTTGAGCTCACAGGTGCCCTCTTATAGGAATATACATTTTTTTGTATTGGTCTGATAAGAAAATCAAAAGCTAAAAAAGTCATTTGATTTGCTCACTGTATAATATCCTCTGTGATCCATCCTTCCTTGTCATCAAACTAGGCCCCTTATATGCTTAGGAAAGTTCAGTAAGTGTTAAATTTTCTATGGCGGGATCCTGATTCAGTCAGGAGATGTTGGGAGGGTGGGGCCCCTCAGCCATCCATACCCACATCTGTTCTCCAGGGATTTCCTTACTATTTCTTATGCTTTACCTTGCAAAATGGTCCCAAGGGGGTTTTAAGGCTCAGATCCAGTCTTCTGCTGGGATCATAGAAAGAGAATGTGACACATAGGATTTTTGTGAAATTTACTTTGTGTTATGTATGTGGGTCTTCAGCACACTTTAAGTGGTGCTGAGGTTCCAGCTCTTATAAGTGATGCGTACGATGTGCCCTCTCTAACTGTGGTCTAGATTTCCCTCCTTTTGAATCACTGACCGTTGATTTTCTCTATTGATCCCTTGCTTTTAAGCTGCCACTTGCTTTTTTGTTGGCCTCCCCTGCAGGATGGAGCGTCACACTTGGATTCAGTGTTCACTGTATGTATGTATGTATGTATGTATGTATGTATGTGGTACAAGATCTCACTATCTAGCTCAGACTTGTAGTGATTCTGCTGTTTTCAGCCTTATCAGAGTGGGGCTTACAGGTGTGCCCCACTACGCCCACACTGGGTGGCTGGCTCAGCACGCTTGGGGGTGGGGGCTGGGCTGGTGTGGCATGCTGGAGCAGGGATTGAGCCCTGGTCCCTGCGCTTGCCAAAACAAGCCCTTAGTCCCCCGAGCTATCTCACTGGCCTGTTCACCTTCTGCTGGCACCTCTTTCCCTCATCGCTATTGGAGTCCAGGCCAGAGTCAGAGGCACCCTCCCATTAGCATGACTAAAGATGTTCAGCTGCAACAAAGCACTTTATAGAGAATTAGTATAATGTAGAAGAACTACAAAAATAGACAGTAAAGGACAGCTGGAAACAACAAAGAACAATGCTGTTACCCAATAGGCAGCTGGATAAACTACAGCTCAGTGTCAAAAGCAATGATGATGCTGAACACTGATAACCCAAAACCAACTGAAATATTGAAGCTAGAGGAACAACATTGCCAACCTCAGGTTTCTTTCTCTTTTTTATTTCCCTCTGGGATTCTACAGGGTGATGCCTGAGAATACACTGACTTGGTTATATTGATGTGCGTTCCGCACAGAGAGAGGGGTTGGGAGAGTGGTGAACACATTTGCAGGAGTCTCTGGGAGACATTTAACATGCACTTCCCTGTACCTCCCTTTGGGGGACTTTGTCTTGATATCCCCCATCGTCACCTTTCAACATGTGCACTCTGGAGATGAGTTTTGTGCTTAGGGTTCTGTCCCATGGCTCCATTTCTTGCATACATTTTGCTTTTGTCCTCAAAGAAGAATGTCTTCAGGTAATCTTGCTCCTCCTAGATCATGGTAACCCTGTCCCTAAAATGCACGACAGCTATGGCAACAGGAAGATGCTTCTTTCCGTCTGAGAATTCCCATAAATAGCATTATCCACATGGAGAAAATGTTCTCTGAGCATTACTGGTACGTGCTAGCCCAGATCACTGTCAGCCTTATAAATAAATATAGTCTCTGCTCTTAAATAGTTTTATTCAGACAGGTAAAATTGTAAAACTATGAGTTCTGATTAATAATGATAAATATGCCATGGAATTGATCATTCACTCCAAGCATAGAAGGTATGTTATTTCTTAATTCTCAAAACATCTGACCGTGCGAAGTAGTTGGAAGTACTCTCATTCTCTATATTAGGAAACAGAGGCTTTAAGAATGCAAGAAACCTACTCAGCTTTGCATGGTTATTGGAAGAGGGAAACTTGAGTGCTTGCCTATCGGACTCTAAGGTTCTTTCTCACCTTCCAGACCAACACAGTCTAATTCAGATTATCACAGAGAGGCACAGAAAAGCAAACACACTTGGGCAGTAAGGAAAACCTTAACAAAGAAGGAATGTAGTCTTCTCACATTCATGCAGATATCTAGTTTTGCTTCCTTTGAAGATCTCCTGGCGACACTTTCTGCGGCTATCTTGAGGAACGTAGATACAGCAGATTTTGTGCTAACTTAGTAACCATCAGAGAAATGAAGAAACAAATGAAAGAAAATGGACACTCGTACAGTAACTATATGTAACACAGGTTTATTTTTTCATCAGGCTAGAAATAGGTTCTGATTTTGCAAAGTTGTATATAACTGTAACTCTATGTGGTTGCAGTTTCTGGGAGAGAGACTTGTTGTTCCTCTTTGTTAATTATCTGTCTGTCTGTCTAATATGTAGATACCTGAAGATACTGATTTTATTCAAAAGCTACAGACATAGACATAAAACTCCCTCCCTAGGTAGGGCTTCTCATTCATCAATCACTGAAATCTATCACGTGCTTTTCAGTCTCTCAGTCATTACTTTAGTCTTTCTTTCCAAACTCATGGCATGAGTCCTTTTACTCAAAATAAATTACTGTGCATAAGATGACAAAGTTGAAGGCCCTCACCTCTCCTCTTACTTCTGAGTAAAGAGGGAAGAAGGAAATCCAGCAAGGTATCTCATCTCTGATCCCAGCAGCCCAGCTCCAAAGTGGCTGTGGTCTCTGATCTTATTCTCCCTTCCTGCTCCCTTCATTGTATCATGTGCTTTCTGACTTTTCTCACAGTTGTTCCAATAGTTGCATTTACCCAGGGGCATCAGTGATCAGGCATAACTGCTTAATTCCCACGGGTGATCCGCCTTTGCCTGACGGATATGGATGGCCTTCATAGACATGTACAAGTGACTGGAGAAAAGTCACTGGGCAGGAGACAGGATCGGAGCATGCTTCTTGCTCCTGAACATTCAATGCTCAAGAGACGCCCTGCTGGGTTTGTTTAAACTTAACCTTAATTACTCTTTCTTTGGATTAAAGTTTCTTGTTGGCATTTCTATCTCTTTTAATCAAACTCTAGTTTTTCAAATTGAATGCTTAAAACATAAAATACTCCTGGGAATTGGAGACTATTTACCCTCTCATTACTTTTTATTTGTTTGGAATCTACTGAAGTAAGGGGGTCTGGAATCTCTGGTTAATAGGTGGACATAGTTTGTGACAGCTGAAGATACTGATTTTTTTTCATTCATGTGTTTAATTTAGACTTGTGGAAGACTACTGTGCATTATACCTAGGTTATGCCGTGGGGATAAAGACTGAAAAGTTATACCTACAAGAATGCATTGTAGGCAAGGATGGTAGAAATAAACAAGTACACAAAGGGAAAAATCAGGTGGTGCCACTCATTGAAAATTATCCTGAAGAAGTAAGGCCCACTTGTGAGTAAATAATAACTCAGGTGCAGCTGGAGTGGGAGGAGGAGACTGGCAGGCCTTGCTCTGCAGAGGTCTCTGGTGAGATGAAATTTGAGTTGGAGCTAAGTGGTGAGAAGGAGCCAGTGCTGGGAGACGAGTGCAAAGAAGGCTGGAGAAGCCACAAGGGGGAATGTTTTCCCCAATTTTGAGAAAGCAAGATGTGGCTTTAGTGGGTATGAGTGCTCGGTGATATGAAATGAAATGGAGCCGGAGGAGAGCCAAGGATGATTCATTTATAAATGAGCAGAAAAAAAAAAAAAAGGGAAAGAGGTTCCTACGGTTGAGGACTAATGCCTCCCCAAGGTCCATATCTCAAAAGGTGGTTCTGGGGAGGTGCTCCTGTGAAGTGTCGGGCCACTTAGAAGTTGGACTTCATGGGAGGCTCTTAGGTCATTCCAGGGATACATAAGGCAGCGTGGGAGACTGGTCTCTCCTGTCACTTGTTCTGCTGGGTGGATGATGATGTGAGCTACCTGTACTCCACAATCCTTCAGCTATGAGCTTCTGAACAGCAGATTCAAAGCAAAATGACTACTTGATCACATGTTGGAACTTTCGTTGCTATGAGTCAAAACCAGTCTTTGCTCTTTATGCACTAATTACTGCACTGTAGTAATTCTGATTTTGTCCTTGTTCTTTAAGGCCACTAGGTGCAAACATCTGACCCTGCTGCTCCCACGGTCTTTTCTGTCCCTTCGAGGGGTCCATAATGGAGGACCCTGGGGTACTTCTTTATTGGGTTCTGCAAGCAACGCAGTCTGACCACCTTTTTGGAGAACTGGCCTTTACCAATCTGCTACTGGATGGGGCTTTTTTGTGCATTTGGCCATTAGTTCCTAGAGTGAATTAATCTTTCCTCTACTCCTGAGATGAAATTCTACTCATCCCTCAATGGAAATGTCAGTTGTTTTGTGACACCCTCCTTAACTTCTAAAACTAGAT
>NDGN011473740.1:0-20290 GCA_002564285.1 Tympanoctomys barrerae
AGCAGCCAAAACCCCCTCAGTTGTTAAGAATGCTGGCACTTTCATAAGCCTCTCGCATTTTCATAAGTAAGGATCTTTGGCTTAATATTAATTTAAATGAGTTCATTCTGGCGCTTTCGCAAGTAAGGACATGATGCTAGCAGTGAGTGAAAGGCTGAACAGAAACACCCGCAAGCTGGCCAGCAGGAGCACTTGGGCGAGGAGGGAAACCTTCACTCTTCCAGCTTCTGCTTGAAAGAAGAGTATGCATCCAAAGATCAGTGTGCCATTTTACCAAAGATACAGCTAAGTCCACAATGTCCGTGACACTGAAGCCTGCGTGTCAGCTTGGGTGATTTGGAAGCCATCAGGGAGAGGCCGGAAGCAGCTTCTGGGTGTCGCAGGTGCGTCACGGAGGTGTGACTGTGGGCTCCGAGTCTCCTCGTGGCCCCTCCGCCTGTGGCACTCTTGCCCCAGCTGCTTCTCAGCTGCTATGAACTAAGTAGCTTTGTTCTGCCTGCCTTCCACGACGACGGTTCTGTGCTGAGCCTTTGCACCGTGGTCTAAATCCCCTGAAATGATGAGGCAAATGAAGCCTCGCTTTCTTCGAGTTCTGGGAGCTGAGCATTGCTGCCCAGTGGTGGGGGAGGACCCGGTGGGCTTCTCTGTTCTTGTGCAACATACTTGGTAGCATCTTCAGTGAAGAGCCCACCAGGCTCTACCTTACTGGTCCACACTAGGCAAGCTTTATAAAGGTTTTCACGTATTGTAGTTGTTTTCTTCCACTTCTGTATTTGCAGGCAGTATAAACCAACTCAAACAAAGCTCACTTCCTCTGAAACTCTCTGTAATTTAGAGATTGCCATCAAATATGTTGTATCGCTCTCTTTCAGACACGAGCACATATCTAGATATCCGTGTGGTACACAGTCCCCTTTGTAAACAAAAACAAGCTTCCTTACCCTCCAGACACATCTGCAGTCCCTTACAGCTGCTGTGCTCAGCAAAGGGAGGCACACAGAGCAACAGCCACCCCCAGGATCGCTCACATCTAAGCTCCAAAACCGGTGCGTGCATCACCTTGCCCGGTAGAAGAGAGTGAAGTGCAATAAGCTGGCATCGGGGAGAAGAGCAGGACTGTCCGCACAGACCCAGCGTGATCACAGAGGGCCTCGAAGTTGGAAGAGGGTGAGGGGAGCCTTCAGGAGTATGCCAGAGCGATGCGGCATGAGGCCTCCACTGACAGTTTTGCTACGCTTAAAGACAGAGCCCAGCAAGGAGATTGTCTCTGGAAAGCAGACAAGACAAGAAAGTGGGTTCTCCCTGAGAGCCTCCAGAGTGTACCCCTGTCTGCACACGACTTAGCCCAGTGAGACCTCTCCCAGCTTACAGAGCTGCAGAACAATACCTGTATGTAGTTTTATGCTGCTAAACATCTGTTACAGCAGCCAAAGAATACTAGTGCATAAAGCATCAATGGTTCAGGCTAGGAATAACAAACCCAGCAACTGAGCTCTGCTTCCTGGCAGACGTAAGCAGGCCAGGGGATCCGCCCTTGAGGGCTGTCTCATGTGCCAGACCTTCAGGACAGTAGCCAGATGCGGAAAGCTGCCTGCCACTCACATGCTCATGATGCATGTCTTCCTGTAGCCCTGCCTAGCCGCATGTGTTTCGTGAGAGTGACATAGATGCACATCGTAACAGGATCAAGCAGTTGCAAATGTGCAAGTCTTTGAAATGTATGTGTGTGTGCATGTGTGTGGGTGCATGTGTTAATGACCAGTGTTTTAGCAAAAAGAGGATATTAAAAATGTTACCCAGAGAAGTTACATGGGATTGACTCAGCTACCAGAATTTCTAGAATTATATATGGCTGAGAACAAACTATTTAAAACATGTTTTATTAAAATTCAATCTAGATGAGCACCTGTTTACTTTTTACCATTTAAAATGAATGGTGTCTGCTTTTTTTATCGAATAAAGCCAGACTTAGAAATTTAGTCTATCTTAATGCACAAATGAGGAAGTCAACATACTCTTGTATAACATACATTATACGAACAAAAGATGTATGACCTGATAGAATCAGGGAGAAGATGCCTCTCTATTTTTACCTTAATGTTACCAAGCCAGTTTGATTTTGCAAAGATTTAACTCAGCTAAAACAAACTCTTTCCAGCTTGTGTAGCAAATATCAAAACCTCTTCAAAAGTCCTTAAAAATGTGCAGCATTTTAGCAGCATTTTTCCTTTGTCTTTGCAAATCTGGTGTCAACTTGTAATTCTGTGCTTCACAATTTTTAACCTAGCAACCAGAGCTATTAATTTAATTCATTGTTAAGCTTCTTTGCATTTCACACTGAAAAAAGCTTTTATGAGAGAAATGTTTTTCCCAAAGGACCGAGAACTTAAAGCACTCTGAGGCTAGGCTTTTATTAAAATGTTTTTAGTTCTCTCATTGCAGTGTTGTATATGGGGACTTAATTGTTTACCTAAGGCAATTAAATCAGGAGCTCCATTTATCAATTTCATCTAGAGAATATAAAGGTGACATTACTCTCTTGACACAGAAAATGTTTATACATACATTCAGAAAATCCCATCAATCTCTTGGGGGAGCTACAGAACTCGGGAGGATTTTACAACTGGATTTAATAAACATATACTATTTTTTTTGTAATGCTGGTTAAGCTTAATGTGGGTTGAACCAGGGACCAACTTTAAAATTTATTAACACCTTATTGTCACATAGTTTCATTTTTCTGTGTTTCTATAGAACTTTTCTAGTTTATAATTTTTATCTGCAAATAGTTATCCATTCACAGGAAATTGCAAATGTAGTACAGGAAGGCTCCATGTCCCCTTTACCTGGTTTTCTTTGATGTGAATTTCTGACAAAGCTATGCAGTGTTGAAATCAGGAAGAAGCCATTGTAATACGTGCGTGCACCATAATGTCATTCTGTCACATAGAAATTTGTGTATCTATGGCAGCAATCAAGATAGACTGTCAACTGTTCCACCAACCCAAGTATACTTGTGCTACCGCCCTTCACAGTCGCTCTCTGCCCCACTATCCCAAGCTTCCGGGGACCACTAATTTGTTCTCCATCTTTGTAACTCTATGTTTTTACAGTGGTGTGTATATGGAATCTTGCAGGGTGCTCTAGTCCAACTGGCGTCCTCATTTCATACAGCGCTGTTGTGAAGGATCCGGTTTGTGGTGTGCATTTGCATCATTCTTTATTGCCAAGAAGTATCACATCTGTTTTCTGTTGAAAAGCAGAGTGCCATGTGCTCAAACTTTTCCTCATATTCCCAGAGGACAGAGTTCTCCAGAGAACTGAAAAGAAACATTTCCTTCATCACAAAAATATTCAAACTGGCTTCGTAACCAAAAGGTACTTCCTTCAGCGCTTCCGCAACTTGGTCTATGAGCTGTGGAAGCCCGTGTTAGAATATAGATTTTTGCATATATTTTCTCCCATTTGATGATCGACTGTCAGTGTAAATGAGACGTCATCATCATGCACAAGTGACTGGTTTCATGCTAAAGTAAGCTCCAGACATTTCCCAAAAGCAAGAGCTAGAAAGCGCAAGTTACTCTGCAGACAGAGGCGTGGCCGTCAGCAGAGCCCTGGGAAGCCGACGGCTCCAGCGACAAAGGAAGCAAGGCCCTCTGCACACTCTGCTGCTGGTGTCCAAAGGTGGGGAGATCAGCCATTCACGTGTGTGTCGTCAGTCATTCTTTAAAGAGTCAGCTCAGAGTGGGGAGAGGATTTAGGGGTATGTAGAAGGAGGCATCACCAAATTCTGTCTCCTCACCTCGACAGCCACCACATGCATGGAACCTGCCTGACGTAAGTGTTCTGGAACTTTGGCACGTACTGAAGAAGTGCTGAAAACTTCAGTGAAAGGCTTGTACAGTGAACTCTGCTGCATTTCGGGTCAGCGTCAGCTCTTGGCTTAGGAGTCACTGCTCAGCCCTCAGTCTGTAGCTGGAAGCTAAGGGTGTGCTCTAAAGCAGTTACAAAAGCCAGGCCTGGCACAAGGGACCCTGTCATAGATGTACTGGCTATCTGTGCTTTCTGCTGATGGCTCTGGCTGGTCACAGAAAGGTAGTCAGAGCGAGCCCCCCTGTTACACACGCTCACCCACAGCGCATGGCTGCAAGCCCCTCTCCTTTGGCTCAAGTGGCTTCCAGGAGACTTGAAAAGCTGGAACTCCCTGCCCTTCCTCAGTTCACTACCTTTTTCCTCTTCTTGTGAAGAAGTCATGAAGAACTGGAATGTTCAGAAGTGTTGTATATATAGGAGTTATTAGAAAGTCATTGTGCAGGCCCAGGGAAAGACATGGCCTCAAAAGATATCTGCAGAAGCTTGAAATCTATAGCTCAAGTTACTTCTCAGTGCAGAGATGACATGATGCAATAATGAAGATAGAAAAAGAGAAAAGCAGCAAACTCAGAGGAAGGAGAAGAATCTGATTTCCAGAGTTACTATCTCATTAAACTCACATTTCCAGTTTTCAACAGCATTCATCAAGGGCTGCAAGGAAATAGAAAACCACGGCCAGTTCAAAGAAAAGAAATAGACCAACCAAGAACTCTTGGAAAAGCCAGATGACTGCCCTACTAGACAAAGATTTTAAGATGAGTTTTTCAGAAATACTCATATAACTGGAGGCAGACATAGAAAAGTCAAGAAAATTATGTATAAACAAAAGATGGAAATCCAATAGAAAGAAGCCCTAAAAAGAAAACAAAAACAAAAACATAACAACTTAAATGACAGAATTGACTAAAGGAATTCAAAGGCAGATTTGAGTGGGCAGGTAGATGAAAGAATCAATAAAGTTAAAAGCAAGTTAATTGAAATTATTGATCCTGAAGAACAGAAAGACAAAAAGATTAAAGAAAAGGATAGCGTGGGATACCAGGAAGAAATTCAGAAAGAAAAGAGGAGAAAGGAGTAGAGAGATGATTACAAGAACCACTTGATGTAAGGCATGAATATAAATATCCAAGAACCTCAGTGAAATCCAGATAGGATGAGCTTTAAGAAATTCACATCAAAAGTTGTTGTAATCAAGTCATTGAAGGCAGAGGTGAAGAGAAAATCTTAAAACTAGGGGGAAGAGTAAGACACTATATGCGAGAGGTCCTCAGTAAGATTCTAGCAGATTTTTCCATCAAAAACATAGAGGGTCAGCAGGCAGTGGGCTGGGATATTCACAGTACTAAGAGAAAAAGATCTATCAGCCAAGAATCCCATGTCCAGCAAAAAAATATTCTTCAGAAGTAAAAGAGAAGGGCCAGCCAAATAGCTCAGCTTACTAAAGCACCTGCAAGCAGGCCCAGGGGCCTGTGTTCAATCCCTGGGCCTGCCATGCCAGGCACCCCCCACCCCCCGGGCATGCTGAGGTGGTAATTGAGACTGGGTGTGGTGGTGCACGCCTGTAATCCCAGCTCTTGGGAGGCTGTGAACGGGAGAATCACCACAAGTCCAATCTAGTAGTGAGACCCTGAACACCCTGTAGAATCTTCCCTAAAAATACAGAAAGAAAAAGAAAAGGGAATTTAAGAGATTCTAGGAGAAACAAAAGATTAAATGAAAGTTTATTACCACTAGACCTTTCTGTAAGATATCCTAAAAGGAATCCTGTATAAATAAAAGAATATTAGGCAGTAATTTGGACTTATAAGAAAAAAACACAGTCCTCCGTAAAAATAAATGCATAGGCAATTATGCAAGCTAATATTATTGTGGTTTATAATTCCAGGTCTGGTTTTCTGCATAATTTATGAGACCAATATATTTCAGGAAAAAACTTATTAGCCTTTAAGACAACTTTACAATAACTTCAGGTTGTAGCTCCACACTGTATTTTCTAAATAATTTCAGAGACTAATACATTAAAAACAGAAATGATCATTTTTGATCATTATACAAGTATGTAATTTGGTACTAAGCACCTTGATACAAATTCAAGCATCACAGCTGCAGGATGACAAGCATAATGCCCACAATAGCCACACTAGCATGCACGGTAGTTACAGAACATAGAGCATAGCAGCTATAGAACACACCAAAAGAATGAGAGTGGTCTTAAAATATCTTAAAATTTACCCCAAAGATAGCTAAAACAAGAGATGATAATGTGATAAGGCACACAGAAAACAAATAACAAAATGCAAGAAATTAAGTCTTTCAGTAATGACTATAAATGGAAATACGTTGAAAGTTGCCAAGATAAAAATCTTCAGAATGCATAAGAGATGATTCAGCTGCATAGTATCTGTAGGAAACTAACCTTAGACTGAAAGTCACAAATGAATTGACGATGGAAGGATATTTACACGCCCGCACTCCCAGCAGCATTCTTCACTAGAGTCAAAACAGTTTCTATCCATAAAAGAACAAGTGGCCAAACATGCTCTTACACCACAGGCATGCTCCCTTAAACACTTTATGCTAAGTGAAACAATCCACTCACCAAAAGCCAAGCACTGGATGACTGCATTCATCTAAGATGCCTAGAATAGCCACTTTTGTACACACAGGTAATGCAATGAGGGTTTCCATGGAGTGAGAGCAGAGGAGAGAGGGTGTTATTGTTAGCGTATGAATTTCAGCTGTGTAGTGGAGCAGTTCTGCATGTGATTGGTGGTTACTCAATGACATGAACATACTGAACACTACTGCATGATAATACTCTACGTGGGTGAGATCACACATCTTATGTGCTGTGATTTTGTTTTCTCCTGCACGGAAAGTTTTTGAAAAATCCAGAGAACCAGGAACCAGGGAGATAGCTCAGTAGAATAAGCACTTGCCTGGGAAGCACGGGGTCCAGAGTTCAAACCCCAGTTCCACCAAAAAAAAAAAATCCAAAGGACCTTAGTGAGTATTCGCAGATTTGTTGTAGCAACTCCCAGAATGGGAGGGCTGATCCTAGATTGCTCTCTGTATTCTTACCTGACCTTGACAAAATATCCTTTCGCTAATCAATTTCTGGCATCTGAATTTAGAATGGTGCATGGAAAGAGAGCAAATGAAATCCATAATCAGGGTAGAGAGGGATGCAAGGGAGTCTGCCACCGTAGAAAGTGCAGTGGTCAGGCTCTGAAGCCACGATGGGGCAGCGTTCACCAAAACAGAAATAGGCTTAAGCCAGAGATTGAAATAGAAACACTCACAGATACATCAGAGGGGCCGAAACAGTCGGCAGCGCTCAGTGCTGCTGCCCACGCCTTCGCTCCGGTTCCTGGACCTTTATCATCCCCAACTCCCCTCCCCCATTGCATCTTGGGCTTCTCCACGAGACCTGCTCTGCTGTCCTCCTCACCGCTGTGGCCACCTCTTGTTGTCACGGGTCCACGTTGCGTGGGTCCAGATTTGTTCCAGTCACCAGATACCTGGTATCACTGGCACGAATCATTCCAGAGTCTTCCATCGGTATCATTCCCTTTTGTTGTGGTTAAACCACATTCAATCCAAAAGATAGACAGTTCTATCCCTGGTCCCTCATGCTACGGCCCCAACTCCAGGGCATGCTGAGCCAGCGACCGACTCCGGGTGAGGTAGTGCACCCTGTAGTCCCAGTGCTTGGGAGGCTGTAAACAGGAGAATCACTACGAGTCCAAGCCGCAGAGCGAGGCCCTGTACCAAATGCATAAATGCGAGCCAGGTGCCGCTGCAGGGTGGGTCCTGTGCTCTGCATCCGCGGAGCCCACCCCTGAGCCCCTGAGGCCCCTGCTTCACCTCCAGCTTGTTCTTCATACCAGCTCGTTCGTTCAGCCACCCCCAGATTCCCCCTAAAAGTGTTCAACCTCTACCCATTCCTCTTTTCCAAACAAAAAGGAATCAACACTTGGATGACCTTGGCGATGTTTAGCTTTGAATTAACTCCTACTCAGAGAGAAATCTCAGGCCTGTGGTCCACAAGTGAGCGGGGATTCAAAGAAAAGGGGAACCAAAATTCTTAATGGGTAACAAGAAGAGCCACTTAGCTTCTTCTAGCGATTAAAAGTGCACGGGAAAAAGAAACTCTGGGACATGGAACCAGTATGGGGACAAACTGCCTTGGTAGTAGTAGCCGAGCTGATAATTTCCATAGGCATCCAGAAGCTTTCCTTCTTCATGTACCCGAATTCTCTTTGTAAAATAGCAAGTCAATCCTGCTGCTCCCTGCCTACACACCACTCCTAGATGTCCACCGCCTCCATGGAGCTGTCCACAGCAACCCTGGTCCAGTACGATGAATTCCCATCCCCCCTGAGCTGCTGATACCAGGACTCGCCAAGGCCATTTGGGGCTGTAAATACTCTGTGTTCCATGTTTTCCTTTTTTTGCTCCCATTAGTCTCAAAGCTCTAAACACTTGAAAATAGCTAAAAAGCTTTCCTTGCTACCACCTAAAATTCCTGTGAAGTTTCAAACTCCAATGCAAGGTGACAGCCTTGTGCAGCACACCAACAAAGGTTTTAAAAAATTATGCCCTGAAGGTAATTAACAGACCTTGCCAAGAGGTCTTCTTCCTGAGGGAAAAATTTTACTTGATTTGTTTCTTTCTTCAGACGATCAAAAATGTAGTCTGCAACGTACCTCTCTTGAAGAGGTTAGGTAGACAGTGTCCAACGGCTGAGAGCATGTCAGTGAACTCCACGGGAAACATACAGAATAAACCACTCGCGATGCTTGTCCCCAGCAGTCACGGCGTGGGAAGTCAAGCACAGTGAGGCCTCCTGGCCCTCCACACGCTGCAGGCTCCTGGGCTGCAACAGTGCTTGCACGGTGTCTGCAGGGCCGTGGAGAGAGTGGAAGGGGCTGCCGGGGTGGGTGTGCAGCACTGCCACCCGGAGGTGACAGGCACATCTGGGTCCCATTCCGGACTCACAGACAGGGAACCCGTGCTGAAGCCGCACATTCAGGTTCTCCTCGTACAATTTCAACAGCATCCCAAACTGAGAAATGCCACAGCCAGATCCTCTCCCATCCTCACTTTTCCTCCCAACCTTGGCAATACCCAAGGTCACAAAAACAACCTTTCATACCCAGGCAAGAGTGCAAAAGTCCCCAGATGCATAATGGTTGAGGTTTTTTCCCATCAGGCTGTATGTCTTCTAGTCCCTCATAAAGACAAAAAAGGAACACCCCCTTTTCCAACCTCTGTACGTTCTAACACCTCACGGGGGCTTAACGAACTGACGACGTTGCTGCATGCTGGGTGCAACAGAAGTGAACTCTTGGCCAGAGCAGAGTCTGCTGTAATGACAGACAGTGTAAGCCAGATGCACAGAGGTGGATCCCTGTAAAAGTACCTCTTCCACACTGCTCTAAGTGCTGTCATTAGAGAGTAAACGTGCTACATTTGGAGGCTTTCAGGCAAGCCACTTAGTCAGGCACTTCCTCTGCCAGCATTGAGGGAATGAAGATGCTTTTCTGCTGATTTAAACATCAGCATTTTCTGTCCAACCTAAAATAAGCCACCTAAACATAGGACAGGAACAGATACCAAAATTACAAGGGCCTATGTTTTATTTATCACTGCCTACAATGAAGACATTTCCTCCTCCTGAGAAGCCCTTTTTCCCGCCCCCAGACACCAAGCACTAGACAATTCAGCAGCAGCAGGAGATGTCACGTAGAGATGTATCGGAGGTAAAATGGCTCACATAGCTCCTAGGAGCTAGCCACAAACATCTACCTGGGGCAGGGCAGACAAGCACGGGATCAAACCTTGTATATTTTCCAATTCTACCCCCCAAAATTTAAGAACAGCCAACTTTGCCACAGGTGCCCATTTGCTTACTTCCAGAAGTAAATTAAAGGAAGAGAATTGGAAGCTGCAGGTGGGATAAATTAATTGCCTTGTTGAATCATTGGTAATGCCGAAAGGGCTTTGTAAACGAAAAGCACTCTATAACTATGCCATAGTAAGTACCTTTATCATCGGGAGTAGCAAGATTAATAATGGTAAAGTGAATTAAAGAGGCAGACTTGAATTTTATTTTATTATTCACACAAAGAAAAACATGCCACGTTGGTAAGTGTTATATTAGAGATCCATACCATAAAATTCCATCAGAGAGACAAGGTCACCGGGATACAGAGGACATCTTGTTGGATGGCATTTGCCGAGCTCCTCTCCTCCACTTCAGTGTCGCTCTTTGCCTTGCGGAGGTCAGAACTCAGAGACGTGATCATTTTCTCACATACCATGGCTTAAGTCTGGCTGAATAACACAGGTCCCGCCACACTTGGTGGGAAGCTGCTGTTGAGGGTTGTGTCAGACTTGCCATACAGTTTCTCGACTTTTGTGACTATATCAAGAACCTACTAGTGACAGTGAATATCTGTCGAGCCCGGTGTCTTTGTTAATCACTACATGTCAAATCTTTTCCATACACATGCTCACTTAATCTTGAAAATAATCTTGTGGATTAGATATCATTGTCTTTCTTAAGTTACAGACTGGAAAAATACTTAAGAAGGCTGGCTAGCATGCCCAGGGCTCAGCGCACATCTCTCTGTGCCGTGGTGCAGGCATTTTCTATAAGGAAACACAGTCAGCCCTCCACGTTCACGGGCTTTTCATCCTTGAATTCAACCAGCTACAGATCAAAATACTCTGTAAAAATGGCACCTATACTAAACTTGTGAACACTTCTGTCTCTTGTTATTTCCCCTAAAGTACAGAATAACAACTATTTACATTTTTAACTGTTCAAAATAATCCAGTGAATGAACATATAAGGAAGGCTATCCATGCACCATTTACATAAGAGAGTTGAGCACCCGTGGGTGGTGGTGACCGCCACAGGGAGGCGGCTCCTGGTGTCCAAGGCTCATACATGCCATGGGACAGCTGTACTATTTTCTCTGCAGTGTGTGTTTGAAATCCCCCCATAAGGAACTTCTACTGCTGGGAAAGCAGCAAGTTGCATGCATTTACACGGCCTCCTGCACTCTCCTTTCCTTTCCCTGTACCTGTCTCGCCCTGTGCTCTCTTCCTCCAATGTGACTTTGCTTCATCTCTTCCCTTCATTTTCTTTTCCAAAGGCAAGTATGCCATGCGAGACCTCGTCCACAGACTTCCTGGTGGGAACAACAGCAACAATGCAGCCAGCAAGGCCATGTCGGACGACACTGTGACAGCAGTCTGCTGCACCTTGCATGAAGTGATCACCAAGAACATGGAGAATGCCAAGGCCTTACGGGACGCTGGTGGCATTGAGAAGTTGGTCGGCATCTCCAAAAGCAAAGGAGATAAGTAAGTTACCCGCTGACTTGTACCTCTTCTTCATTGGTAGAACTGGTTCTAAGTGTGCCGGTCCTTTCTTGATTGTGGGTATCATTACTGAATGTGGAAAACATTTGTTCCCACAATCAAGAGATGGGAAACAGAAAGCACACTGCAGTCCTCCCACGCACCGTGAGAGCTGGTCTGACTGCTGCTTGTGACCTGCTAAGTAACTTACGTCTTGGAGTCATAAGTACAAGTCTACATAGGTAGACCTGACATCGCAGCCTTCATGCTGATGTGTCCCTTCCGCATGAAAGAGACAACAACTAGCTTAGCCTGCGTGTGTGAAGTGGTCTGGTTGCTATGGTTCCTCTGTGGCTTCCAGTCCATGTGCTAGTGGAGCCCCATTCCTTGGTTTTAGGCCCCTTCAGTACTACGTAGCAACTCATCACACAGGAGAAGACAGAGTGGGGAGCACTCAGGAAGAATGCAGTTCTTCTGACCCAAATAGGTATGAGATTTGGGCCCAGTGCTCAATTAGCAAGCCACGATGGTCATTGTTGCTAATCTAGAAAGCAGGGAGAGGCTTTCATAATATGCTTCCTGGAGTTTTCAGCAATCAAGTCTCAAAGAAAAAGGAAGTCTGGAAGGATCGCTAGAAATGTCCCAGGCAGAAAGGAGGGAGTAGCCAAGAGAGAGGGCTTGCGGATGAGTGGAAGGAAAAGAGACAAGACGGCACCAAGGCTGTTGTGGTGACACCAACAGGAATGTCTTCCAGGGTCACTGAAGAGGGAGGTAGCTCACGATATAAAACTGAAAAATGTCTCCGCCAGCCAAGGTGCTAGTACACCAATGAGCTGTCAAGTTCTACAGAAACCTTCACTAACCTTAATTAAATTTTGCCTCCTGGAAGTTCCTCAGTGTAATCAAAGAATATTAAAATAGTAAACCTTTTGTTATCAAGGGTCAGTCTCCCTCTTGACTTCTCATTCCCTGCCCTCATTCCCTTACATCTAAATGTTAAGTATTTTATTACTGTTCTTATTAAAGACTGTGAGGAGTGCGCCGGGAGTCTTTCTAGAAATTTGATCTCTTTCATTTAATTCATGACATTAGCAAGGTAGAATGTAAGTTTCCTTGTTTCTGTTGAAGCACCCTGAGACTTCCCAACAGCTTCAATCAACAATCCAGCATTGAAATTTTAATGCTTTCTTGTAGCAATAGAGAAGCCCCATTAGGCTCAATCAAATAAATTATGCAATGTAGCTTTGGTTTCAATTTTACACACACACACACACACACACACACACACACACATAATGCTTCACTGTATAGGAAGGAAGTTACATGGTTTTCTCCTTTTATATAGCTTTAGTAAACCTTTGAGCTCTGTCTCTTTTTTTGTTGTTGTTGTATTTTAGGGAAGGGTGTTCAGGGTCTTTCACTCCTAGATCGTACTCGTAATGATCTGCCTGTTTACAGCCTCCGAAGAGCTGGGATTACAGGCGTGCGACCCCATGCGCAGTCTCAATTGCGTCTCAGCACGCCCCGGGGGCGGGGACGGCACCGCAGGCCCAGTCATCCAACCCCCGGCCCCTGCGCCTGCTTGCATGCGCTTTAATCTGCTGAGCTATTAGGCCGGCCCTTATGAGCTCTCTCATTGAAGTGCTTACTTGCTTTGAGCCCTGAACAGAAACGCTTCACCAAGCTGCCATATAGACACACAGTAAGCCTGTAGTCTACGACACGCTCTGTCACATCTGTCCATATTCATAGGGCATTCAGAGAGTCCAGTATTTTCTCTGAGTGTTAACGTGAGAGCTGAGAAGTGTGTGGCACGCACAAATTCTCTTTGACCTTGTGGCTTCTCTATGTAGTAGGCATCACTACACAGGCCTCACGGCGAAAAGACACTTTCATCCTTCCTTGCTTGCAGGAAACCATCTGGTGAAATTATTTAAAAACCATTGGAAGAAGAAGCCTATGAAATACCGTAGTGTGCATCCCTGTGTCCAATCCAGACATGACCCTGCTAGATCGCGTCCAGACTTGATTGTTGTTGATGGCAAGACGTTTTTCACTAGGGACGATCTCAGAAATATCATTTAATTTGACTAAAAGATTTCTTTATGGAATAGACATATTTTTCTGATGTCAGAAGCCTGAATTTATGAGTTTAATAAGAAGTGCTGAACAAGACTAAATGAGACATCTTTCTCTTACACGCCTTCTGCTTACTTAATGGGCTCCATTTGCCCATGCCGTTTTTCTCTTTTTATGCACTAATATAAGGATCAAAACAGATTTCTGTAACTTCTCATTTCCTACCTGCTTTCCAGTTTGGCAATTGCTTTTCCCACTTTTAAATAAAATTAATCCAAGAAAATCGCTCCAAATCTTACTATCACACTCATGACTTTACACACAATTCTCTATGGGAGTAGGCGAAGAGAGTCCCATAACCTTCCAGAAATATTTTAATAAGATAAAAATTCCTTATTAAAAATAGAATTTTTGAGGGCCAGCCAGATAGCTCAGTGGACTAAAGTGCCTGCTTAGGTAGCGCACAGGGGCCAAGGGTTTGATTCCCAGCATGTCGTGCCGGCCCCACCCCCCAGGGTGCACTGAGACAGCAATTGACACTGGGCGTGGTGGCACGTGCCTGTAATCCCAGCCCCTGGGAGGCTGAAAACAAACGGATCACTATGAGTCCATTCTGTATAATGAGACCCTGAAGACTCTGTCCTAAATACATTTTTAAGAAAAAAAGATTTTTTGTTAGTAAACCAAGGATTAAACTCAAGACTCTTCATTTTCCAGGCAAGTGATTATTCTTCTGAGGTAGAAAAAAATAGATTTTTTTAAATTAAGGATGACTCAGTAACTGGAAATGATAGTGCTATCAAGTCATTCTAGTTAATTAATAAAATGCTTACAAATATGCCCTCTCTAAATTGTTCATAACTAATCACTTCCAAAAATAAGTTCAGCTCATACTTGATTTTTACTTGAGATAGAATTGGAAAACAGAAGTGGCAAAAAAACAAAAAATATATGCCTAGCTGTGGCTCCCCGTGTTAGTGTCCTCATACACCTGATTTCTAAATAAATGTCAGGCTAGACATGCAGTGTTGTTAATGAATCACACTGGCAAGTGGATGGTCACAGTGTGGGGACTACACTGCTCACTGTGACTTGAGGACACAGCCTGTGACACTGGGACTCTGTGGCTGGAAGGCTGTTGAACCTCCGGGAGGAACTGCAGCCAGCCCAGGGTGACAGGTCCGTGAAGACTGAGCCTTGTGAGATTGTTATACGGTTCACAGAAGTCTCATACTCAGCATTTTAAAGACCTTTATTTTTTGGTACGAGGGATTGAACTCAGCACGTTGCACTTGCTAGGCAGGTACTTAAGCCACTGAGCTCTCCGCCTGGCCCTGAAGTCTTGACAACATCTTCTTTCCTCATCATTTTAAATACCCATTATGGACAGCCTATCATGTCTATCTGTTTCAAGAGTGAGTTTTTATTTGAACAGGAAATAGTGCTGACTGTGTCGCTGTATTTTGTCCTAAGAATGAAAAACTATTAACAGTCTCAAGTGTTACTTGTCAGGAAAGAACTGTTTTGTGGTTTGGGTTATAATCACTTGTCACATTAGAAACACTCAATTGTTCAGGCCCTTCAGTCAGTAGTTACATTTTTTTCCAGTGGAAGTTTTTCTAGTACTGGTCCAAGGGATGGATCAAAATTAAAATGTGGAAACAAAGGAATGTTCCTTTGACCTTCACGTGTTATTATAGCGCTATGATGTGTTGACATTTTAATTGAGAGGTTAAAACCTGCTATTCATCACACATTCATTCTTTTTCTATTTTGTAACTAAACAAGAAGTAGAAACAAAAAAAATTGCATTGTGACAGAAAAATTTTGTATGCTAAATTTTTCAAGTGCATCATCACCACCTGAATACTAATAGAGGCTCCCCTGGGATTGTGAGCATTGTCACAGACAAATCTCTAGCTCACCATGATAAAATACAACAAAATAGAGTGCTCCATCTTTGTTCTGTGTTGATTGTATAAGAATACAATGTACCTTTATCTGTATCCAAGAAAAGTTCTAAAATTAAAGGAATTTAAAATCACATGTGGAGCATGATACTATCATAAAATTTGAAATAATTTCACAACCATTCATTTCAGTAAAATAACATAGTGTTACCTTAATATAGCTAATCTTCCCTAGTGAAAATAATGAGATTTATGGGAACTGTGTGGGGTTTTTTTCAAATACTTAATATAATTAATAAAGCCAGCATTGGTTTTCATCTCAGAAACAGTAAGTGACAGTTATTGTTGCCCTTCAGTAAACAGTTGAAGCATTTGACCGAGTTGGTCTAAATCAGAAATATGAAGAACAGCAACACCGCAGCCAGTGGAGGGCCCATGGGGTGGAGCTACACAGGGTCACTGCAAATGCAGGACCTTGGGCTGAGGGCTTGCTCCGACTCTCAGAGCCAGCCTCACCCTGGCCCTTCTGCCATCAGCTTACTTTTCGTTTCAAGGGCATCAGAGCTATTCCGGTATGTTTGTTTAATCTATGGTTCTTCGTGCTGCAGGGCAGTGCTGAACAATTGCCACCAAGAACGTACGGGCCCCAAAGCCATGGCTCCCTATTATCACAGCACAGGTGCACTGGCCCCTCACGTAGACTGTCATGTCAGTGGGAGCTGCACAGTGGTGCAGCTGGTAGGAAGCCACAAAAATAAAGAATTTCCAGGTAAGGAATAGCATCCATGACCCCTAGTCTAAGTAACTTCCAAGAATCTGATTGTGTAAAATCAATATGGATTTACTGGCCTCATCTCTGTATTTTTTTTTTAAATTTAGGTATTTGGTACAGGGTCTCACTACACAGCTCAGACTCATAGTGATCCTCCTATTTCAGCCTCCCCAGCACTGGGATTACAGGAATGCACCACCATGCCTGGTGACCGGTTCAGGGTGTCCAGGATGGGGTCGGCATGGCGTGTGATACCAGAGATCGAACCCTGGTCCCTGCACTTGACGGGGAGTTGCTTAGACCACTGAGCTATCTCCCTGGCCCCTCATCTCTGTTTTGAGATGCAGACTGATCTGGAAATGAGTGAGCGGCAAAATATTTAAATAAGCTTTCATGGGGATTTTGAAGATATGTCTTACGTAAAGTTCAAGAAGCTCTCCCCACATGTTTCCGCCACCTTGGTTTCTCACTTGCACTTTGGACCAGAGCCCAGGACTTGAAGTGCTTTATAGGGCTTTGTAGACGCGCACACACATACTCTCCTCTGCCCATGTGCAGAAATGCATGCACTGTGATATTCATGTTCTCTCTTGTGCCTGGGCTCAGCAGCCCTGGAGAGCCAGCCCCTGTGATCACAGTGGAGCGTAGACCAGCGCCGTGGATGCTCTCAACTTCAGTCAGCGCAAGGGGTGTCTTTTCTGTTATGGCCCAAGTGCTACACAACACAATGTGACATCAGACTCCTGAGCCAGGCCCTCCGAATCACTGATTTTTTTTTCTTCTTTCTGTTTCATCTTGTAGACAAATGCTACATCTGCACTCTAAATGCCACCGCTCTTGTGTTTGTATTTTAAAAATTCTTTGCCAAACTGCAATATCTTTCTGTCTCTCATCCTAAGCATGCGCTGATAGGACCAGGGATGGGAGCCAGCGGGACGGTGCTCTGTGCACCCCAGCTGAGAAGAGAAGAGCTGCAGAACCAGGGTGGGCTGGGGGGGGTGGCTTTTGCCGTGTCCGGGCAAGCCAGTGTCTGTGCCCGCCTGGCTGTCATTCACCATTTCCCTGTCTTCTCTTTGTCAGACACTCCCCGAAAGTGGTCAAGGCTGCATCTCAGGTCCTCAACAGCATGTGGCAGTATCGAGATCTGAGGAGTCTCTACAAAAAGGTAAGGCCTGCTTCGCTTTCTTGGCTTCGGATCTGCACCTGAGCCTGGGCCCCACACCGCACCGTGTGGCCACAAACACAGATGTCATAAATGCAGACTAAGCAATGAGAATCAGAGAAGAAACATAAATGTGTTAATCATTAGGGGCTTGCTGTGTGCGTCCTAAATACACCCCAAGATCCATGAGCTATGAGCCTTCTGGATGGAACATATCCACACCATGAGAAATTTAGCCAAAATCATCTTATTGTCATCTTAAGGGACCATGATTTTCAATTTTTAATTAACACATCATTAAATGTCTAAAATATAAACATTTGTGGGGTACAGTGTGATGTTTCAGTACAAGTATACATTGTGTGATGATGAATGCAACATATTTAACTTATCTGTCATCTCAAATATTTATCATTTCTTTGGATGAGAACATTCAAGAGCCTTTCTTTGAGTTATTTGGAAATGCATGATACAATATTGTTAACTATACCAAATCACCTTGTAGCAAGAAAATACACCTGTTTTCCTGCACAACAGCATTCCACAGCAGGGTAGAGTGGTGTGTGATTTGGGGGATGGGCTGGAAAGGGTAAAGCATCACAAGTTTCAACATATAATTTTGGAGAAGAGACAGCAAGATTATAAAAAGCAATTCAGGCAGTTAAGAAGCATCAGAACCCAGGAAGAGTAAGCAGCCCCTGGCTCCTGCTAACCTCACCACATTGCTGCTCAAAGGGAAAGAGATGGTGGCCCACTAACCACTGCAGAGCGCAGAGAGGAAATGCTCGGTGCACTCCCGCAACCCGGGCCAGAGTTCACATCATGCAGTGAGGGCTCCTCATCCCCACTACGCTCAAAAATAAGATCTGAAGACAAAAACACCAAACCAAGACATTTGGGTTCTGCACTTCATCTCCAAATAAAATAAATATTTTTTCTTTGATTTTTCTTTGATTAGGAGGAAGGAAACAGAGGCTGCTGTTTTGCTGTTGGGTAGCAAGCATGGGTAGTTTGATTGTGAGGTAATAAACAGTGGTAGAGAGCATGATGGGTACACCAGGGAGAAGAGCCAGGATTCGGGACTGGGGGAGGAGCGTGGGTCTCCATGAACCCCTGCTCTGAATGTCTTTTTGTTGCCACTGAGCTGCATGTGGAGAAGGAAGAACCAAAGCGATTAATTGGCCACATCTCAGTCCTCCAGTCCTGACACAAAACCAACCCCTTGGGCAGTGATATGGGGCCACACTGGAGGGAGAGAGACCATCTCGCCAGTGGAGTACTTTGCCTCCAGTGGGAAAAGGTCAAGATGAATTGCTGTAGCATGTGGTCTGAACTGGCCGTGTCCTTTTGTGAACGTTAGAGTGACAGGACAAGCAAGAGCCTTGGGTGTGCTGTCCGGAAGGCAGATCTCAGCCTCCCTGCTAGATCCTGCTCAGACTCCACCAGAAGCCACCCGAGGTCTCCCAGGAAAGGGTGCTTGGGCTCTGCAGGCAGCCAGCCATGAGAACTGTGCTGCCAATTGGAAGGGGGCTGGGGTTCTGCCTCAGTGGCCCCAGAAGCTTGAAGAAACTTTGCTGCCTCAGAGAAACCACTTGTGCTCAAATCCCAGATTCCTCTTTGCTGAAATGCGCCTGCTCATATTTCTGTACATGGAGGAAAACTGCTTTTAGTGACTGCAAGCTGTTTGTTGAATAGTAGAGCAATTCTTCTACTTTAGGTTTTTTCTTATGTTGGTAGTAGAGTTTGAGGTGTGTAGCTGTCTTTTCTCTCCATGAAAGTAAAAATGTGCTGACAGAAATTTATGGAACTAAAACACAAGAGCTGTCGATGATTGAAAGTGGGCTCCATGTGAAGAGATTCCAGGAAGGTGGGCTGGAGAAAACAGCTTTTAGTTGGCTTGTGATTAAAAGCCTCTGAGGAAGAGCTGTTCTTAATCATTTCCAAGGGAACGCATTTGTGAAATGAAGCAAGGACCTTTGAGCTTGCTGCCACAAGCGTTGCTAGTAGCAAAGCTTCACACTCAGACATGTTCTCCATGAGCTGTGCAAAGGAAGAGCTCCAAAGAAAGCGTCAAACGTGGAAGCAGCTACTGTGGGCGAAAGTGAAAGATGGCGCAAGTACTGGCTGCTTTATTAGATTCATGGTGCAGGGTCTTACTACACACATCAGACTCGTGGTAATCCTCCTCTTTTCAGCCTCCCCACTGCTGGGGTTACAGGCCTGTGCCACCAGACCGGGACTCTCTTGCCTGCTCAGCACACCCCCAGGGGTGAGGCCGGCATGGCATGCGGGACTGGGGATCAAACCCTGGTCCCTGCGCTTGCCAAAGCAGGCACTTTGTGTGCTGAACTATCTCGCCAGCCCTTTCCTTTAGGTTTTTATTGTAACTTTTGTAAAAAGAAGGCAAGCGTCCCACGGCCACTGAAGGACCACGCCTGTAAGCACGCATTGAAGGTAGGAAAGTTCCGCAGCTCAATCTCAAAGAATGCTCACAGCGTGCATCACTCAAAGGTCAAAGGTTGTGATGAGGGCGCACAGGAGGGAGACAGAAACGGAAGAGGTGGCAGCAAGCACGCAAGAGCAATGGGCTCCATCCTAGGCCCGGCCGCATAGCCCGCAAGGGGCTTGCAACGCGAGCTTGGCCCCTGGATTTCCCCTGGAGAGACGCACTGTCGTCAGCAGGGATTGCCATCCAGGTGCGTATTCTCAGCAGGGCAGAACTGTGACAGTGCATGACCCCTCGGGAGCCCAAACGCATTTGTGTTCCCTGAACCTTCAGCTTGAGCCAAGCCTGGCCTTCTGGGTTCATTCTCCTAAGGGGAAGTACACAGTTTCAGGAGACGCTGGTCAGGCTCAGGTGAGATAATGCATCAACTTGTTTAGACCTTAAGTGTAGATAAGCGCAAAGAGAGCTATGAAAAGTGTTTGTCATCTTAGAGGATGTTTCCTAAAGGAAAGAAAAATGTGGTTTAGGATGGATGGGACTCAGAGGTAAAGATAAAAAAGGAGGTCAGAAGTGCATGGCAGGACGGCAAAAGAGCTCACATGCCGCACCGGTCCCGTGAATGGGTACGCCGAGCTGGCTGGCTGCAGAGTCTGGGAGTGGTAACGCCGCACTGG